>PVJH01009827.1:0-76946 GCA_004026705.1 Nesogale talazaci | reverse complement strand
CTTCAAAGCCTCACTACACTTGTCTCAGCTTTGCTATATATTAGTAACAAAGATGTTCCCCCAAAAGGAAACAACTGCAACTTACACCGCATTGTGAGATTAATTTGGATGCAGAATAACTCTATAGCTCCAAATAGAAAAATGTATTAAAATAATAGCCGTTGCTATTTTTTCTATTATATCCCAGGTATTAAGACCTAAGGTTGCAATGATAGACAAGCTCAAGAACAAATTCTACCCTCATGTAGCTTACAGTTCAGAGAAGACAGTCCTTTTAGAAGTATAAAACAAAGCTTTTATTTCACCGTGCTGTGAAAAAGACATATAGAGGTTGCTATTATAGAGAATACCTCAGACCTAGCATGTATTGAAGATGAAACAGCCATGGAAACACACTACTCAAATCTTCTATAAGAAGAATAAAATTGACAGCTAGCTTTAACTTGACAGGTTTTTTTTTTTTAATGTGTCAGGGTTGTATCCTTTTGCCGTAGTTTTTCATTCTGCATGCTGAGCAATCACCTTCGAAGCAGAATCGTATAAATCCCAGGGTAGTAATTCTTCCATATAAAGAAGAACCCAGCATTTGAACCAAAGAAGGCTCATTCACCTGCAATATCCAGCAATGCCTTAACTGAAGACTGAAGTGGACTGTCCTTACCATTGTGGGTCACGAGCTGAAAGGACTAGCTTCCTCCTTGCTGTCATTTGCTCGGCCATTGGCTGTTTTCAGAGCCAATGTCTGTCTGTGGACATAGATGACTTAGCGATTAAGCAAGGGGACAAATGCCAGCCTAAGACATTCAGAGGGAGTCTGGGAAATAGAGCCATTGCTGCCTCAATTTTTCTCTTTACAGATGACCAGCGTTCAGACATGGAATCCAAAGCACAGATTTCAAGGAGAAGAGCATCGATTTCTCTGAGAAGGCCATGATCTCAGCAGCCAGGTCCATGCAGAGAGAGAGACAGGAGAAGAGGAGGCTACCTTAACTCTTTTTTAAAAATAATTTTTTTTTTTAAGGCATCACTGCCCTCAGGTGGTGGGAGTAGGAGGCCCAGCCTTTGTTCCTGGGAGCCGGAATTGAACCTCCATCCCAGTGGACCGCAGTCCCGCGCACAACCACTACGCCACCGGGGCTCAGCCCTTTAAAAATAATTTTAATCATTTTTTAGTCACTTTAATGGGAGCTCATACAACTCATATCACGATTAATACATACGTCATTGTCTGCAGTCCACATTTGTTGCCATCATCATTCTCGAAACATCCTCCTTCTATCTGGGTCCCCGGTACCAGCTCCCCATATTTCCCCTCCCTCCCCACTCCCTCTCCCCCAAGAACGCTTAATAATTTACAAATTGTCATTATTTTGTCATCGTACACTGTCCATTGTGTCCCCTCACCCACTTCCCCGCTGTCTGCAGTCCAGAGAGTAGGTCATATGTAGATCCCTGCAATAGGTTCCCCCTTTCTACTCCACCTTCCTTCCACACTCCTGGCATCACCACTCTCACCCCTGATCCTGATGGGATCATCTTTCCTAAATTACCCCTGTTACTAGTTACAGTGTACAGCCCTTGGTCTAGCCGGATTTGTAAGGTAGAATTGGAATCATGATAGTGGGCAGGAGGAAAGTTGGATATTTCATTGTTGCTACACTGTACCTTGACTGGCTCGTCTCCTTCCTATAACCCCTCTGTAAGGGTCTGTCGCTTTACCTATTGATGGATTTGGGATCCCCAATCTGTACTCCCCCTCATTGATAATGATATAATTTTTAGTTTTTTGAGGACTGATACCCGATCTTTTCAACACCTTTTCAACACCTCGTCACTTCAACAGGCTGGTGTGCTTCTTCCATGTGGGCTTGACTCTTATGGATCTACCACTCCTCTGAATTTCAAGCTATGTATTGATCAACCCTTCTCTGAAAGGCCCAGCATTCCTCAAGAAGCAGTTCTGGCTTGGGAACTCACCCATTGGCCAAACCAAAAACTTTTTTGAGTCAGAGCTGGAGGTAAGACTCTTTCTACCAATTTTCCTTCTTTTTCCTCTCCTCCCATAGATGTCAGATCTGCATAGAAGTCTCAGTCTCTTCATGCCTCCTCTTGATTCCTCCTCCTTGATCTTACCATGGTGATTTCCTAATAAATCTCTTGTTTATCCATCCCTGTATTTGCATATTTTCATTCCCTTTTCAAAGGACCTAAATGATGTACAGGGAGGGGGAGGAGAATGTTCAAGAAGTTTTCCCTGAAAAAGAGCCTTTCAAACTGGGATTTGAAGAGCAGGAGTTAGAAAGGAGATTGGCCTAGCCCCTTGTGCATGGATGCTACTTACTAAGCAGTGATTGGATGGAATGCTAAATGCTTTGTACCATATAATTACTTCTCATAAGTAAGTTTGCAAAAAGCATCCTATTATTGTCTCTAAACTGAAAAACAGAAGAACAGAGCTAAACAAAATAACTATACTATAGATATATAGTATTAATAATAATACAGCTAGAGATTCAAACTAAGGTTGGTGTATTTCCATGTGTATTGTTTCTAATACTTTACTACTAAGTTATTTTGGCTTCCTTCAGAGGATTTGAAAATGGGCTACAAAAAAAAGATGCCTATACATATTGGCTTGTAAGTATTTTTCTTCATCATCTATCCTTTCTTATTTGTTTGCTTGTTTTTTAATCATTTTATTGGGGAGTCATACAACTCTTATCACAACCAATACATACATCTATTGTATGCAAGCCACGTTTGTACATTTGTTGCCATGATCATTCTCGAAACAGTTTCTTTCTACTTAAGCCCTTGGTATTAGCTCCTCACATTTCCCTTCTCTCCCCTCTTCCCCACCCTCACATCTACCCTTTCTAAAAAGGGGTCACAAGACATCCTGAAAAATCCAGATGATGTATACGTGAAATAACGGGATAAGATTTCACCAGTGGGATCCATCTTACAGCCAGGGAAACACAGGGATGAAAGAAATGTTAGGAAGTGCCTCTTCTTTAAGTGATACCAGATGAAATACACAGATGTCTTTTCACTTACGAAGGAATGACTAAAAACAGAGGTATATTTCTAAGAACATCCAAACTTTTCATGGCTAGAGATTATAATAAACATTCCAAGTTTATCTACTTCTCATCATGTATGAGGACACTTTCAAAATGCATTATTCTTCAGTGTAAGACATGAAAAAATAATAATCTACAAATTATCAAGGGTTCATGAGGGAGGAAGGATTGGGAAAAAATGAGAAGCTGATGCCAAGGGCTCAAGTGGAAAGAAAATGTTTCGAGAATAATGATGGCAACAGATGTACAAATGTGCTTGGCATAATGGATGAGTGAGTTGTGATAAGAGTTGTTTGAGCCCCCAATAAAATGATTTTTTAAGTACATTCTTCTGTGTGAGTTTAGAAAACATTTATTGGTTGTTTGGTTGAACAGTGTCCAGGGGAATTCATAATATATGATTCCATAAACTCATCTGAGTGGATTGATTGTAGAATAATCTCAGGCAATGATATTAGCGTTTTCTTCAGGAAAAGATGGTTAGCAATTACCCTGGACCTCATTTTACATGTCAAAAAAATGGATGTATTAAAGAAAGAAAAGGAAATAAAGTAATGTGTACTAAATCATTTTAAGTATATCAGCATGTGATTTTAACTTGGAAGTTGCCTGAAAATAGATAGCACACAAAGGACACAATGGAAAATTCTTCATGTATCCACTATGAATATAGTTCTTCATTCATTCATCTAGATCAAGTCCTTGAACATTTCAAGTTTAAATTCCTGTATAGGTTCTCTGTGGTCTCAGTAATTATCACAATAATAAAGCACAAATTTGAGAAGCAATTTGTGCAAAGTAATTAATGGCTGATGAGGTCATTTTAAAAATGGGATCAATTGTTTTCTATGATTGAAAAAGTAAAGAGTGCTTATTGGAGTGAACTTGGAAAATACAAAAAAAATGTACTTAGAAGGAAATGAAAGCTCACAAGATAGAATATAACTTAAGTCTTTGGGCTTGAAGACTGCCTATTGAAGGGTTAACTTTATGAAGACAAAAAATGAGATGCAAATGGATTCTTAAATCTTTTTGTCATCAGTAAATGTTTAACTCTTATGATTATATTCCACAATCTGTAACTTTTGTTACTTTGAAAGCCTTAAAGAATCATAAAATGTAAGAGATTATTCAAAGGTATTCAGAATAGAAGATAAAGCCTGTGGATGGAAAAGTAATTTACTAGGCAATGAGAACCTGAAGAATCTTTCTTACTAATAGGTTTTGATAACTAGATGAATAGCTGCAATTAAATGAGTCAATTAGATAGGGAGGAGAAGTTTATTTTTTCCATTGACCCAATAGTCATTTTCAGATTAATATTTCATTTTTCTAATCAGAGTTCTAAAATGGTATGGTGATGTAGTCTTCAAGGTTATGTAGAGGTTAATGAATGCTAGGGAAATATAAAATAAAATCAGGATCACAAACACTTCAGTGCAAAATTCATCAGCAAGGATATAGATGCCTCTTTTTTACTCTCTTTGATCATATTTCTTTTCTTCGTAAAAACAGCTTTCAAAGTAAAGTTGATTATAGGTATGATTACACGACTCTTTTTCATCTGCTTTAACTATTGAATTGTATTATATGTGAATTATATGTACAACTTTAAAATATATATAGTTTTAATGCTTTTATTGCTCACTTTCCTAAAACAGGACAGAACTATGGACCAAAAGGAAGAAATCACTTAGACCAGCCCTAAGATAGCTTTTGAATTTGGAATTTGGGTTATTTCAAGGGTGAAAGAATAGGTTGACTTATAAAATCAACAATATCACCTGCGAGTAATGGCCCTCCTTAAATAATTAACTACCTGAGACAAAACAGGCAATATTTCTCCAACAGAAAGGTGGGAAGGCAAGGGGAGGGGAAAGAGAGGCGAGATCAATGGAAGTGGAACAAGCACAATGAAAATAATAAAAATACTCACCTATTGTCGCTATTTTAACCAATAGCGCTGGGCAAGTTATATAAAAATTGTTAAAGGAGGACTTACTTTCACCTCAAACACAATGAACAACTTTTTAAAGACGTTGAGTCACTCCTTCAAAAAGTCAGACTATCAACAAATAATTATTGAACACTCATGATTTTCCAGATTTTGTTCTAAGCACATAGTTGCAACAGAAGTGATACTGTGTATTTGGTGTCAGAGCAGTGAAGGGGTGGGGACAGAAAGTACATTTGAAGAGAAAGGACACTTGCAACAGGAGCCCCAAAGGTCAAGGCCAAACAAACAATATGTAACCAAGGCTAACTCGCAAAAAGAACTAAAAAAAAAGTATTATCAAGGAACAGAGAGACTCATGCCAAAGAATCTTTTCTGAAAACAACACTTTAGGCCAGAAGAAAAGGGAATTTATTTTACAGATAGGTACAGCTCATAAACATCGACATCTTTCTATTTGTATCCTGCACACTCTCATCCCTTGCAATTTCCCCTTAAAGAAGTTCTGCTCAGAGAGGAATTTTTCAGGATGATGCTCTCCAGATGGCTCTTTTCGAATCTTCCCCAGAAAAATGCAAAGTCGGTTTAAAACTAACACTGCCACCTACAAGTAAGTACTTTGCCGAGGAAAAAGACCGAAATACAAATCATCTGAGTAGATGTCCAAGCTGCCAGAAATCTAAGAATAGGATTTAGGAGTGGGGCCCCTGGCTTACAAAAAAGGGAAGTAGGATAAAAATCAAGGAAGGAAAATGACTTCAAAATCTCAGCACCATTCAAAAAACAAGAAGTCAGTTTCCTGCTGCATTTTCTCTCTCTGTTATCCATGTTCCAGACAAGGATGGCGTTCCAGTCACATGAGATGCTTGGGCAAGTTAGTTAACATGTCTGCATATCTTTCTTGTCTGCATCCAGAAGAGTTCCTGCATCTTTGTTATTATGAAGATTACATTTTTCATATTTAGTAAGAATGGTTGAATTTCAGTTCGGATATTTGTTCAGCTCATCTCAGTTTCTAGTATCAATGACCATGCAATTGATTATCTTAACTGTTAATAATAGCAGAACTCCTTCCACCAAACTATCACCATTCCAAACTGTTTCCAGTCTCCTTTGTTTCCAAGTAAAGTACAATCTAACTGAGCTAAAATATTCTCTGATTCACTCAGTGGGAACCTAACTGCCACAGTGGGTACATAGCTATTTGTTTGCCCAAACTTGGACTTCAGATTAAGAATAACAATAGCAGTTATTCTTACTGAATTGAATTTTAGATTTTTGGGGGGGGTGGGGGGCATCACTGCCTCTGGTGGTCGTGGGCGCTACCCAGTGCTGCTCCTGAGAGCCGCCACTGGATTTGAATTGCCAAGCCCGCGGGCCGCACTCAACCACTTACGCCACCGGGACTCAACCCCGAATTTTAGATTTTTAGATGTAAAAATTACAGATGTAAAAAATTACAAAACCACTGTCATGAGGCAAATTCCAACTTTTAACAGCCTTGTAGAGTGTTTCTAAAGCTGTAAATCTTTCTCAGAGCTGGTAACCTCACCTTTCTCCTAAGGAGTAGCTTGTGGGTTTGAACGGTAGGTCTGGTGGTTAACAGTCCAATGCTTACCCAGCATTGCCAACAGACCCCTCAGAATTCAGGAAACAGCTCCAAATTCCAAAAATATTACAAGAGTTATATCTTTATAGATATTGCTACATAGAAATCATATGAGCTTGATTCTTTGGTCAATTTGATGTTTCTGAAAGGCAAGTGGGGGCTGAGCCCTGGTGGTGGAAGTGGTTGAGTGTGGAACTGCAGCCCGTGGCTTGGCGATTCAAGTCCAGCAGCAGCTCTCAGGAGCAGCACTGGGTAGCGCCCACGACCACCAGAGGCAGTGATGCCAAAAAGAACA
This sequence comes from Nesogale talazaci, assembly GCA_004026705.1. Taxonomy (NCBI): domain Eukaryota; kingdom Metazoa; phylum Chordata; class Mammalia; order Afrosoricida; family Tenrecidae; genus Nesogale; species Nesogale talazaci. The sequence goes on along the minus strand of PVJH01009827.1, from coordinate 70,005 downwards.
AAACAAAACAAAGCAAAAATGAAAGGCAAGTGGATGGAACTAAAGGAAAGGGAATAAAAGGGATGGTTGAATAATCAAATTAGGCCAGTGCACTATCCAGATGGTGTCATTCAGATGAATAATGAATATACTTCATCAAGTTGAACATCATTCAGTACTTTATTCAGCATCTGGAATGTAGAATTCTTGAAAATGATCGATCAGAAGTAGAAGTGGTTCAAAGATGATGAAAAGATAATTTCAAATTGAGGTTAAAGTTGAACTAAAAAGAATCAAAAAAGAATCAAAAAGAAATTAAATAGATAAATATGTTCAACAATCTGTGGAATGACATCTCTGGCAAAAATTTAAAAATAGATCAATATGAAGTATTGATGTAGATATGGAACAATATACTTTTGGTGGGAGTGTAAATTGCTTAAAACTACTTTGGGAAACAATATGACATTTCTAATAAAGTCAAATATGTATGTATCCTGCAATCATCATTTCTACTCCCAGATATATATCATAAAGGAATCTTACCCATGCATTCCTGGACACAAGTACAATCATGTTCACACAAGCAGTGTTTGAAATAGCATAAATCAGGTAATGGGAAAGAAATCTAATGAATAAATTGTGATTATTCATGGAATGGGATATAACACAGCAGTGAAAATAAGAAAGCTACAAATATCAAAATGGATGGCCTTCACAGATATGTAATCCAAGGCAAGAAAAAAAAGCAGAGAGAAGAGCTGCATGATTCAATTACATATGAGCAGGCTTGAAAGAGTTCATGGGAAAAATCCATTATCTTTTCATTCCTTTTTTCCACCTTTTTGAAGGATGCTCAAAAAGTTCATAAAAAGTTGAATGTGAAAAGATAATGTGGTCTTTCTCAATAAGATGGACAAGATAAATCATCTGGAGGCAGAAACAACCAGACAACAGTTCTGGTGGGAGAGGGGAAAGTGGGGAAAAGGAAGTGGTGTTAACAAACCCAGGGACAAGAGAACAACAAGTGGTCCAAAATCATCGGTGGTGAGGACAGTGTAGGTGGCCTGGTAGGGCTTGATCAAAGGTAACATAATCGAGAGGAACTACTTAAACCCAAATGAAGGCTGAGCATGATAGTGGGACAAAAGGAAAGTAAAAGGAAATAGAGTTTAGAACCAAGAAGCCAAGGGCATTTACAGCAGTCTAAATAAAGGCATGTGCATATGTAAACATATATATGAGGAGGGGGAATAGATCTATGTGCAATTAGGTTTATTTTAAATGTAGCTGATGGACATTGGGGCTCCACTCAAGTACTCCCTCAATGCAAGAACACTTTGTTCTATTAAACTGGCTTACCATGATGTTCACATTCCCAACACGATTGCTGAAGACAAAGCAAGTGCATAAGCAAATGTGCGGAGAGAGCTGATGGTGCCCAGCTATCAAAAGATATAGCATCTGGGCTCTTAAAGACTTAAAGATAAGCAAGCAACCATCTAGCTGAGAAACACATGGAAGTAACACATCAGCCTATATGATCACAAAGTGTCGATAGGATCAGTTAACAGTCATCAAAGAACATATCATTGTGAATGAGGGGGAGTTCAGAGTGGAGACCCAAAACCCATCTGTAGACAACTGGACATCCCCTTATAGAAGGTTTATGGGAGGAGATGAGCCAGTGAGGGGGCAGTCTAACAAATGCTTCCTCCCCTGCCCCCACAATCATGATCCCAATTCTGCCTTACAAATCTGGCTAGAGCAGAGGATGTATACTGGTATAGATAGGAACTGGAAACACAGGTAATCCAGGACAGATGGTCCCTCAGGACCAATGGTGAGAGTGGCAATACCGGGAGGGTGGAGAGAAGCTGGGGGTAGAAAGGGGGAACCAATTACAAGGATCTGCATATAACCTCCTCCCTGTAGGACGAAGAACAGAAAAGTGGGTGAAGGGAGATGTCAGACAGTGTAAGATATGACAAAATAATAATTTATAAATTATTAAGAGTTCATGAAGGAGGGGGAAGTGGGGAGGAAGGGGGGAAATGAGGAGCTCAGATAGAAAGCAAATGTTTTGAGAATGTTGATGGAAATAAATGTACAGATGTGCTTGACACAATGAATGGATATATGGATGGATGGAATGTGATGAGTTGTATGAGCCCCCAATAAAATAATTTCTTTTAAAAAGAAAGGATAATGGAATTTTTCCATGAGCTTCTTCAAGCCCCCTCCCATAGTTAAAAAATATATTCAAAACCAAATAAATGGTCCTTAAGGATATAGCTGTATGTGGTAAAATGTTAAAGAAATGCAAGAGATAAAAACCCTAACTATGAGATCAGAAGGTCAAATTTTACTCAAAAGCAAATATGGAAAGATAAACAAAACAAAATTCATGGTCATTGCGCCAATTCTGTTACAGGACAACCCTACAGAGCAGAGAACTGCCCCTGTGGCTTTCCAAGACTGTAACTCTCTATGGAGTAGAATGCCTCTTCTTTCTCCCTCTGTGTCTGGTAGTTTCCAACTGTTGACCCTGCAGTTAACAGTCAACAGATAACCACTAAGCCACCAGAACGCCTAGGAAACATTAGGGAAACAAATAAATTAGAGTACTTGAAAGGGAACAAGCTGATCGCAATTGAAGAGAGGGTGGACACATTGTGATAAGTATAACTAAGGTTACTGTACAATTTGTGCAAAAATTACTCAAATTGGAGCGTAACTTGCTGCATAAAGTTTCACCAAATGTGTGTGTTTGAAGAATGAAAAATATATATTTCTCATTTAATGAGAAAAATGCAAGAGTGTGGGAGACAGAAAGGTTATGCCCCAGGTTGTCTTCCCATATTATGTCAAAACTAAGGTGCTGCTGGCGAACACACAGTTGATGACTCTACATTTGGAGGTCAACTGCTTAAAGGTTATCTCCCTGAGGATTATCTGTCATCTAGAGCACTGAGATCCTATAGTCTGTCCCACCCCAAGGTGGGCCCTCTCCCTTCTGATAAGGATAGCAATTATTACCCTGAAGAAGAGCCCCAAGACTAAGGTCAAGGCAACTCATCAAGGCTGCCATCTTGACGCGACTTCGCCCATCTTGTTATGTGTATGCCTTCCGGTCACATGTGTGCCCCTGCTGCCTCCCCTTCCTAGTGTGTGTACACCCCTAGCTCCTCCCCATCCTGCTGTGCATGTATCTATTGCATAATCCTTTCCTGCTATGTATGTCGTTACCTGTAATTAGGGGGGCTTGCACATCCTGGAATGTATATAAACCTTGATTGAAAATAGATTCACTCTCTGTGCTGAGATCATGGCTTTTCCGGAGGTGAGTGCTTTCATGCTTTGTCTTGTCTGATGTCTCTTTAGTTTTACCCCTCAATTACATAACCGCCACCTTGGACCTGTTTGACTGGGGGACTGGTACCCCACACAAGAGAATGAGAAACACAAACTCCAGAGTAGTGGGTACTCTGGGGCAGGTGTGGAAGTAGCAGGAAGAAATGATGGAGGGATGTAGAATGTTGTTGCTGCTGTTGCTGTTAGGGGTCATCAGGTCGGTTACACAGTGATTCTGCACACAGCCGAATGACCCTCGGGCTGAGAGGTAGACTAGAGCATGTTGGACGGGTTATTTGTCATTCACTGCTTCCAACCTGGCAGAGAGGAAAGAGCAAGGGCATTAAAAGTTCAAAAAGATACAGGAAAATTCACCATGATGGTGAGCCAGTAAAATCCTTAATGCCTTTTTCTAGTGCAACCTGTTTGACTTCATAGGTGATCATTTTTGTAGAAAGTGAAAGGCCCATATTCTGGTGATATTTAAACCATTCTTTCATGTCCACTTCTAACTGGTCATTTTTCAGAATGCCCATGAAAAGTGTGCTTAATTTTGTCAAGTTTTTGTAGCTGATCCTCCTGTTTTCTCCACTCTCATCATTTTTTCAGTTGGGGTGACCCAAAATGTCTCTCAGCTGCTCTGTTTCCATGTTCTTTTGCATATTTTACTATCTCCAGTTTATACGGAATTTTATATGCTCATCTTTTCAACTTCGACATTTTGTACCCATAGAGAAATGGTTTTCTTCTGCGGAAAATAGAGTAGTGAAAGAACTGTCAGTTGTTATGAGAGACATTTTACGACGTGCATCAGTCTTGTAATTTACAGTAACTCAAACAGCTTGGTATTACTGTTAAAGGGCACCAACCAACCTGACAGGCAGGACTTTGCATGGCAGGAGAGACTCTATGTCTCTCTCCTACTATGACGAGCTCTTTGCCTGCCTGTGAGGACACTACTGCATCACCTAGTCCTGGCTGGGATGTGACCTGGTACCATACCTGGATGCCTTCTGTCTCAGTGCTCTAAAGCTGTCAGTCTGTCAGTATCTTACACACTCACGGGAGGCATGCGCTGTGCTGATCATGTGACATGACTGACATTGAGACTCCAGGAGGTGGGACTTCCCCCAAACACACAACAATCCACAGCATGCAAACAGCAGCAGACAGTAAGCCGGGTGCATGGGATCATAAACAAATGTTCTGGGGTACCACACCTTCAGACCAAAAGACACACCCTCGTTTTCCCCCCACTTTGGGGATGGGGAGTGCACCTGATGATCTGACCAATAAGGTAACCCTGATGCACACCTTTCCTGATTTTAAACTCTCCATTAAGCCCTAGTTCTGTTCACACAACTGCCTTTTGATCCATGTACAAGTCCCTCATGAGAACAATGACGTGTATTGGAATTCCCATTCTTCTCAAGATCATCCGCACTTTACTATGGTCCACACAGTCTAATACCTTTGCATAGTCCCTGACACATAAGTAAACATCTTTCCGGTATTCCCCACAGTTAGCCAACATCCATGTGACATCAGAATTGATGTATCCTATTCCACATCCTCTTCAGATCAGGCCTGAACTTCTGGCCTGACTCCTGTCCATGTGCTGCTGCAACTATTATTGAGCGATTTTCATGAAAATTTTACTGGTGGGCAATATCAATGATACTGTCCTATAGTTTGCCCATTCTTTTGGGTCATCTTTCTTTGTAATGGGCACAAATATGCATCTCTTTCAGTCAACTGTCTTCCAAGTTTCCTGGTATAATTTATGTATAGCTTCAGATGTAGAATGATAATATTCTATTTCTTCAGCCAAGTGGTAGATATGTACATGTTCACATTATTAGTGCTTATACTTTATGCTATAGATAATGATAGAATGAAATTCAAAATAAAGTCTTTTTCACAGCCTAAGAGGTTTTCAGTTAATGTTTTATTTTAGAAATTTTATAGGGCTGAGCCCTGGTGACACAGTGGTTGAGTGTGGCACTGCGGCCCACAGGGTTGGCAGTTCAAATCCAGCAGCAGCTCTCCAGAAGCAAGGCTGGGTCTCCCACTCCCACCAGGGGGCAGTGATGCCCACCCCCAAAATTTATAAACATCCCAAGTCTAGTTAAGGTAATCTGATTAAAATACCAGGATGCCTGATTGGATTGTTGTGACAGAATCAGCTGAATAGCGATCCTTGTCTTTAGAATAATTGCAAGAACTTGAATTCTACATAGATAAATTCTACTTTCACAGAATATCTGGCCAATGAGATTTACCTGACTGCCTGGATTACACCTATAAATTTAATTTTATTGTTCTTTTAACTTTCTATGCATGGAACACATATAAGATCATTTTTGAAATCATGATTTCTTTATAAAAGTGGTCTCCACTAGAAATGCAACTTATCATGATTAAACTGTAGAAAAAGATAAACAGCTCAATTAAGTTGTGGTTTCTAGCTAGAAGTTTTATATATTTTTTAAAGTATACTTTGATGGAATTTGTAATTTGAAAGTTTGTGAAGGTTCCAAGGTAAGGGACCCAAGAATAGAGAATAAATTATACAAAGGAGACTACCTTCAGATCTATTCTAAGAAATTGTAAATCTCTTTCAACACGCACTCCAACTTCCAGCACCTCATCAGGAGACTATTTAAAAACTGTATGTATTTAGACAACAGACTTAATAGCATTGGCAAACTAATTCTCATTGCTGTGTTTCCATACTTCTTGAGCAACCTCCTGATAATAATTCCACTTCCTATGTCTAGTAACCACAAGAGGAGAAGAGCTAGATCTTTCATTACTGTGTGGAACATTTTTCATTTGCTCTGCACATTCACTCTACACTTTCTGACCAGTTTTCTGCTCTGTGTGAATTCTATGATCTGAGCTCTCTCTCTGGTCCATGGGTCTTCTGGATAAGAGGAGTCAATGAGAAGTCTTAGCAGATGCTCAGAGGGAGGGAGTGGGGAGAGATTGGAGTGTTAATTGTCCAGCTATCATGGGGGGGGGGCTTGTCCATATCTGAAGATCATTGGAGGTCTTTGTTACACAGGCCTGTCTTTTTCTAGGTTCCAGGTTTCACTTCTCCTCACTTTTTCGGGTCTTCATGAACCCTAGCTCTGTGACACCACTTTTAATTCTAGAAACCAAGGATGGTGTGTGTCAGACAAGGTTCTCTAGAGAAACAAACCCAGGGCACTAATAATTCTCTACATATATTTTTATAGATAGAATAAACAGTTAGCTAATCTATAAAGCAGTACAAGTGGCTGGGTGCAACTCACTTGCATGAGACAGCTAGTACCCTGACAGTTCTTGGAGTCTTGAGGGCCGCCGAGTAGTCCTTTGTAGAGCAATTCAGGCTATCCGGCCATAGGCAGCAAACAGCAAAGCAGGTCACCAACAGTCAGCCAGATGACAACATCTAACAGTCCTCAGCTCAAGAGATGTATTTGCCAGGAGCGTGGTGAAGCAGGGCTTGAAGGAACCTCAACTCACAGCAAGATGTACTAGGTGTCCCATGAGTAGTGTCGCTTGGAGAGCGAGGCATAGAACCAACAAGGCAGCCGGCTGGTCCAGAGATCCAAGAGCAAGAGAGCAAGGACAGGAACCATTGAGCCATTTCTATCTCTGCTCTTCAATTGATCTTACATGTGCTCATTAGCCATGTTGGCACCACAAACCTACCTATCTTCTTCGGCCATGTAGTCACCACACACCTATCTTCTTTGGCCATGTTGGCACAACAAGCCTACCTATCACACAGTGCAAGACCTTGCCTTCTGTATTAGATTACCTCCATATAGACCCAGCAAACAGTGAGAGCCAGGGTGTCCTTTAACGCTCTTCTGCTTTCCATTTTCCTTTTCTTCCTCTCTGTCCAGGGCCCTGTTGATCCAGTTAATTAATATATGTGCAGTTCATGCGGTTTCTTTTCTGCAGGCATGATTTTAAAACAGTGAGACCTCTGTTCTCTTGAAATTGGCTTAGGTTCTTCAGTCTTCTGAGTGAAAAATACACAAATTAAAAACATAAACAAGATACTTTTCCTGCAAATTTGCTCTCCATTCACACCATCATGTGAACATGTCCCCATGCTAACAGGCCCTTGTCTTTTCTCTTTGAAAGAAGGGGAGCAGGAAACATGCGGAATGAATGGAGTGGCAAATGGAGGTGTAAAGTAGTCTATTCAGGAAGGAAGGGAGAGAAGAAGAGCACATTTCAGGAGATAATGGATATAAAGGCCCCATGCCTGGAAAATAGAACACATGGGGGGTGAAAGTAAAGACAGGGTCACTGGTGCTTTATTGGCAAGGGAAGAGTGACTATGAAACAAAGTCGGGGATCAGATAAAACAGAGCATTGTACGTCCTGTTAAGGAGGTTGATCTCCATCCTAAGTGAGGAAAGGGTTAATGGTTGGTGGGATATCTGTTGGAAGGCAAGTTCATAATATAAAAGTTTAGTCAAGAGAATCTGAATGGTTGACCGAGGTGCTTTGTTATATCACTCTAATTCTTGGCATTCTTCCATCTAATTTTTTTCTAATGATCCAAATAATATCTCATATGAATGATTTATTTTAGCGGGCTCAATACAAAGCTGGTTCTGATGAAGCAAAGGTTAAAGATTCCCCATATGTCCAAATGACTGCACCATTCTGTCATCTTTAGTACCCACTCCTCCTCCTCCAACTAACAACTAACAACATCACAAATTTTCAAAGCTATTGCTCATATGGCTGTGAGAGTGACTATTGCCAAATCCACGATAAACCCATGAGTTAGAAGGAGCTTTCTAACTCAAGTGACTCCAGGGGCTGACAAATCCAAATCAGCAAGTCAGACAAGAGACTGCTGCTTCAGAGCCTGCTGAAGCTGGTGAATTCAGTCAGGTTGCTGGCCCAAGTTTCAAGATCCAGAGGTCAAATAGTGACAATCTAGATGCAGTTTGGAGCAAGAGAGAGACTTTTGTCAGCCCATCATGTATATTGCATACAAACCAGACCCTTAAGGAAACTTCCGTTACTTGGCAAAGCTATGAAAGAGTGGAACAGGCAGCAAATGGAGTACATTTGGTGACTTTAAGTCTACTCAAAAGGACAACATAATGGACAACTCACTCTCAAATAGGACCACCATCACAGGCAGGGAGGTATGTCACATAGGAAGGACAATTACATAGCAGGACAAAACGGAGAATGCATATGACACAAAATGGCCAAATTACATAATTACACAACTGCCAAACCAGTGAAAATCATAACCCAGTCAAGTTGACACCTAACCTTTGCCATTAAAGGTTCTAGGCACCTTATTTGCATTAGCAGCAAGCTGCCTAATCCCCTAATCCACTGCAGGGAGTGAGGTGGGGGGAAGGGGAGAGAGATAATCACCGTATTTGCATAGCTCCTCCCGGTCGTGTGGGAAATCAGAAAGATCATAGCAGGAAGAACCATATCAAGTCATTCACTATACCACATACATGAACCTATTTGTAACGTAAAAATTTTCAACAGCATACATTGAAATCTCCCCTGATTAATCATCCCTAACAACTCCTGAGCCCTCGTCAGAGTTAAATAATACCCACGAGTTACAAATATTTACAGAACAAATAACCAGAAAGCCTAACTATCCACAATCAAAACACCAGCGTTTCCTTCCTCGACGAAGACCCCTGGTGGTGTAGCACGTTGGCGTACTAACCTTGAAGTCAGCAACTTTAATGCACGCACCAGGGACTTCTCAGAAGGATGCCGCTTTCTGCTCCCGCAAAGGTCTGCAGTCTCAGAATCGCTTTTCCGGCCTGTCGGTTTAGTGATTCAGCCACAGAAGGGTTTCTCTCTCACGAGGATAGGAGGCCGCTGTAGGTTCTGGCACGCTATCTAGTGCCCTGAAATAAGTCTGTGTTTTCGTCTTTGTCAGGTGTCATCAAGTCGATTCTGACTCAAGCAAGCCCATGCGTGACGGAAGGAGACTTTGCCTGGCCCTGAGTTGTGGCTGTGATGTTTGAGCCTGCTGTGTCCATCCCTCTCTTTGGGGGTTGTCCGCTGTCTCACGGGTCCTCGACTTTACCAAGCACGATATCCTTTATCAGAGATTAGTCCTTCCTACTAACATGGTCAAAGAATGTAAGACAAAGTCTCCCTACTCCACCTTCTATGGAACATCCTGCCTGTGTTTCCTCCCAGACAGATTTGCTTCTTCTTCTGGCAGTCCATTGTACTTTCAATATTCTCTGTGAACACCGCATTTAAAACACACCACTTCTTCTGCAGTCTTATTCATGCTCTGGCTTTTATTTGTATATGAAACTATTGAGAAGACCATGATTTGGGTCCTGTGCTCATTCCTCCTTAAAGTGATATATTTGCTCTTTAGTATTTTTTTAAAGTCTTGTGCAGAAAGCTTTACAATATAATAAGTCCTTTGATTCCTTGTCTGCCAGTTGATTCCTTGAACTTTGATTGCGGATCCAAGCAAAATGAAATCCTTGATAACTGCCATCTTTATTCTCTTTATTCTGAAGGTGTCTGTTTTGATAACTGCTTCCTATCTATGTACGGGGCTCTCATGTCATTGTAGTTACACATTGGGTTGCTACGCCAAAAGTCAGCAGTTCAAATGCTATCTAGTCTTCTGGAGAAAGTCCTTGGGTTTGATCCTCCGATAGTCACAGTCTTGGACACCCACAAGCCTGGTTCTCCCCTATCTGAGAGCATCATTTTGACTCAGCATCGACTCAATGAATCTATCTCCATTCTGCATGAGCACAATAAAGTGTTCTGGATCCATATTCTTCAGAATATACAGTCAAATGCCTTCATATAGGCAATAAAACACAAGTCAATAAAGATTTGTCTGATTTTAGCAATGATATACTTCATTCCTACCCCCTTCTGTATCTGGACTGAATTTCTGGCAGATCCCTGTCAATGTACTGCTATAAAAATTTTTGAATTATCTATAGCAAAATTTAACTTGCATGTGATATTAATATTGTTTGAAATTGTCTGCCTTCTGTTGGACTTTATTTGGGATAGGCATAAATATGAATCTCCTCCAGCCAATTGGCCAGTAGCTTCCTTTTTTTTTTTTCATAAACAAGGACTGAACTCAGCATAAGTTTAGTTTTTTGAAAGATCTCCATTGGTATTCTTCCAATTCCTAGAGTCTTGATTTTGACTCATGCCTTCTGCACAGAATTGTTCCTTAAATACCTACTATCCATTTCTGAAAATATAAAATCTCTTGAGATGGTTGGACACTGACCAAGTCTTTTTGGTACAATGATTCTGTGTATTCCATTCATCTTCTTTTTATGCTTCCTGCATCATTCAATATTTTGCCCACAGAATCCTTTACTATTACAACTTGAAGCTTGAGGTATTGTTCTTCATTTCTTTCAGCTTGAGATATGTCAAACATGTTTTCTCTTGATTTTCTAACTGCAGGTCTTTTTCCATTTCATTATAAAGTTTTACTTTATCTTCTTGAGCTACGTTTTGAAATTTTCTCTTCATCCATCTGGTATCTTAATGGTCTCTATTTTACTTCTCTGAATTCTTTTTTTTTTTTTGGGGGGGGCATCACTGCTCTCTGGTGGTGGGAGTAGGAAGCCCAGCTCCACTGCTGGAATTGAACCTCCATCCCAGTGGGCCTCAGTCCCGCGCACAACCACTACGCCACCGGGGCTCAGCCCTTCTCTGAATTCTTATAGCTATTGCTGTAACTACACAGAACTCACAGACACAATTCATAACTAAAGGGCTTATTAAAGAAGTTAACAAATTGGAATCACAATAAGAAATGCTTCTTTATCAGGCCATGTTGCATTGTTCTTTCAAGTCTGCTAATAAATGCTCAGAGGGCATACCACAGACTTTAAGGGGGTTGGGGGGTGGGGGAGGCCATAAAGGGCAGAGGGAAGTTCCACCAATCTCTATTTGACCAGCAATCCTTGTCTCTTTTACTATTTCTGCTTTTGTTGCACAATTTTCTCTCACTCTATCTGTGATCTTCTAACGTGTTCCTCTCAGAACAATTGCTTGTGGTAGTTGGACACCGTCTAGTTCTGGTCTTAGGGATATGAAGGCTGTGTTGTCCAAGAGTGTATTGGCCTAAATGGTTCTATGTGCCTTTTTATCTGTATTTCAGTTCAATTTTGAGAGCTTCCAATTTTCCTAGACTCATGATTCATATGTTTTGTTTCCATTATTAAAGGACGTTAGCCCTGGTTTCTTCTAATTTTTGAGTCGTACTCCATCAGCATGGACATGTCCTGAAAGCTTTACTCTATCCACCCCATTCTGAGGAGACCACTCTTGGCTCGCGGTGTGCTGAGTACCTTCCTGCTGGAGGGACTTAACTTCTGACATATATCAGATAATGTTCAGCTGCTATTCATAAGATTTTCAGTGATGAATCCTCATAAATGGATTGTCTATTCCTTCTTCTGAGTCTGTTCTTAGTCTGCAAGTATGACTGAGAGCTGTTCACCATGGTGGCTCTGATGATATTTTCAACATCCATGACTTAGTTTCTAAGGAGACCTGGTCTTGCAGTGAGTTTCGTATTGGACTGTTAACTGCAATATCAGCAGTTCCAAACCACCAGCTTCCAGCCCCAGTACAGATTTATAGTCTCAGAAACTCATAAGAACAACTAGCTTTACTGTGTCCTTTAGAATCACTATGAGTTTCCATGAATGTTGGGGAGTTCGAGCATGTCTTTCAGCATCAGAGTGCAATGAGCAGGCAGACAAAGGAAAGCAAATATGTATGCAACTGTAGGTAACATTTTCCCCACTGCTGTATAAAAATTCATTGTGTGAATGTATCAATTTTCCTTTCAATGGACATTGGTTACTTGTCATGTGAGTGTGTGTGTGTGTGGGGGGGGGGTGTAATTTTATTTTTATTTGTCTATCCTTGGTTTTGCTATTACAAACAGTTATATAGTCAGATGCCAACTAAAAGATCCAGGATGTGAACCCACTATTGGCTCCATGAAAAAAAGACCTTATTCTCTGCTTCCATAAATATTATAGCTAGAAAGCGTTGGGCTAATTCTACCCTTTCCTATAGGGACAGCATGAATTAGAACCAGCTCAATGGTATAGGAAACCTGCTGGTATTCTTGTGTTAGTCTGGGTAGACTAGAGGAACAAATTTATAGACATTCATATGTATATAAGGGAGTGGTTTATATACAAAAGGAATGGAACACTGAGAAAGCATCCCAACCCAGTCCAGTTCAAAGTCATAAGTCTGATATTAGCCCATATGCCCGATATCAGTCTATAATGTCTCCTTTCGACTCATGAAGTCACAGGCCAGTGGGTACGGAGTCCTGGCACTGGCAGGGGTCTCCTCATGGCTCCTCGCTTCCAGGGCTCAGGGTCCATCAACAGCATCCAGTGGTGGCAGAAGCAACTCATCACTGGCAGGGGTCTCTACATGGCCTCTCCATTTTCAGAGGTCTGACTCCATCAGGGCCAAGCCGTGTGGCTTCTCCTCCTCCTCAGACGCTGCCATTTTGTCTTGTCCAGGGAGATAGCTTCTCATCTCCATGAGGGAAATATCGCGATATTTCACAGAAGTCTTAGGAGAAAGCCATGCCCACACAGAGGTCTCATTGGCTGCTCAATGGCTATCTCCAGATTAACAAGCTAAACTCCACCCCTACATCTCAATCATGAAATTAACATAAGCACATGGCCACCACAATTCTTATAGAAGAATACTGTTGTATTAATTTTACAAAGTTTTCAAGGCTACACACCTAGGATTAGAATCGCTATGCATGGTTATCTTTCACTTAATTTGATCATAGCCTTCATAGAATGATATAGCACTTTAAATATATATATATGTATATATGTGTCTGTGTGTGTGTGTTTGAGGATCTTATCATTTTTGCTCATTATTCAGTATCATTTATCCATTTAATAAGTATTTAATAAATAATGGCTAGGTACGAGCCTGGTGGCCTGATAGCACAGTGATTACACCTTGAGCCGCTACCTGCAAGGTCAGCGGTTGGAAACCACCAGCTGCTCCAAGAGAGGACAGGGCTTTCTGTTCCCACAAAGAGTTACAGCTCAGAAACTTACTGGGGCAGTTCTACCCTGTCCTACAGGGTCACTGTGAGTCCGTATCAACTCGATGGCAGTGAGTTTTCATTTAGTTTTATTTTTTCGGTACCAGTCTCAAGTTGGAAATATTTTCAGTTTGCTATTATTTTTAAGTGTGTCTTTTTTTAAAAAAATAATCAAACTAGTTCTAACTTACAGTGATCCTATGTTAAGCATAGTACTTTTTTCCCCCCAATAATTTCATTGGGGTATAGTACTTAATATCCTTAGCCAACATCACAGTGAAAAGATATAGATTCTTCCCTTTCAGTCTTTTTTTTTTTTTTTTTGGTTTTTTTGGGCATCACTGCCCTCTGGTGGTGGGAGTAGGAGACCCAGTCTTTGCTCCTGTGGAGCTGGAATTGAACCTCCATCCCAGTGGGCCGCAGTCCCACGCACAACCACTACGCCACCGGGGCTCAGCCCTAGTCTTTCTTATTCATTTCCCAACTTTCACTTCATATGGAGTAATTGGCGATGGATAGCTACTGTGACTTGGATCAGGCACACTTTAGCCATCAAAGTGATATCTTTGTTTTCAATACATCCAAAAAATCATTTGCAGCAGAGTAGTTCAATGAAGAGCATCCTTTGATTCCCGACTGCTGCTTCCATAGACGTTGATTATGGATTCAAGCACAATGAAACTCTGTTTATTGTGATGTTGAGCATCCGCCCAGTTGTGGGGTGTTTGGTTTTCTGTTGTCTTTGATTTTCAGCAGCAAGTGCCTCAGGCCCTCAGTTGTAGCTAGTAAGGTTGTGTCATCTATATGTTGTTAGTGAATCTTCCTCCAATGTTCATGACACTTTCTTCTTGGAATTGTTCATTTCCACAGGTTAATTCTTCAGCAAACAGATTGAAAAAGCCTGGTGCAAGTTTACATCCCTGATGCACACTTAAAATAAAAAAAATCAAACCATAGTGTTTCCCCTTGTTTTTGTCTAACACAGTGGTTGGCAACCTATGACCCGTGGGTCATCTAGTGGCCCTCTGGGAAAATTTTAGTGACCCACTAAACGTCTTAATCATGACAATTGGTAGGTATTTTTGCCAATGAAATAAAGTGGGTGCTTTCGATGTACAGCGATGACCGGAGGCAGGCAGCAATCGCAGTGCCATGGTGCATTCGATTCGGTGAAACAGCCATAGGCAGCTGGCTATCGCTGCTGTCTTCTCTGAGACGAGCCAGACAAATGAAAAGCAAGATGCATAATTTGACTTGAATGAGACAGATCTCACTGGACTTGCCTGTGGATGAAAGCACTGACATAAATGACATTGCAAGACTTGCAAAAGTTGCTCATTCTGGAGCTATTGATTCCCCACTTATTCATGAAGAGTTGTGTGTATTTTCACCAATGTTAGGTACTACAAAAGGTATTGACATTTTAAAAAAAGTTCAAGAATTCATTAAATTCAAAAATGGAAATGTTTTTTGATTTGAAGAAAAAAATATTTTCTGTCACAAGTGATGGGGCTCCAGTAGTGTTAGGAAAACATGCTGGCTTTGTAAACCTATTGCAGAAGGAACTTGGAAGACCTCTACTTTCATTCTATTGTATAATTCATGAAGAAAATGGATGTGCAAAAGTCTCCTCGAAACAGTTAAATGAAGTGATGAGTGTAGTGATTAAAATTACTAACACAATTGTAGCTCGTTCTGCCTTGAATCACAGAAAATTTATAACATTTTTAGATTCATTAAATGTGAATATAGTGATGTATTGATGCACACTGAAGTTCGCTAGTTAAGCAGAGGAAAGAGTCTAAATCACTTCATGAAATGCATTGATGCAATTGAAATACTTATGATGAAAGTTTCCCTCAGCTCAAAGATAAAAATTAGCTTCTTAAATTAAAATTCTTGGCAGATATTATTAATCATTTCAATGATTTAAATTTGTGCTTACAGGGCAAGGAACAGATAATTCTCAAACTTTATGAAGAATGGAAAAGTTTTTGTTGTAAGACGGTGCTATTCAAGGGTGACTTAGTGAAGCAAACATTTAAATATTTTCTTTTAGTAAAAACTCATAAAGAAATTACAAGTGCAGAAGTAGATATGCTTAAAACTTACATAGATGCCATTCAAACTGAATTTGAAACCCGATTTCAGAACTTTAAAGCCCATGGTCCTATGTTGAGTTTTATATTAAAGCCTGATGAAATGGAGGACAATGTGTTAGACTTGCAATATTTAAATTTCCTTGAAATTGAAAATCTGGAGTTAATTGATTCAAAAACTCAGCACTCAGACAGACAATTTCAAGGCTTTAAGAAGACCACTTGAAGCCACTGATGGAAATCAGTTAAGCACGATAGCAACATGCTGGCATCACTTCCTTCCAAGTTTTCTTCGATAAAGAAAGTTGGTTTCGCTTTACTATCAGCTTTTGGGTCCAGCTACTCAAGTGAACAGGTATTTTTTCCAAATGAAATTCATTCTCAATTCACTGTGAAACATGTTAAATAATGAAAATTCATAATCGTGTGTTCTTTTTAAGCAATAAATTATCTCCCAAACATATCAAATCTTACAAAGATAATGAAACAGCATCAAGGAAACCATTAAAATGATTAAATCTTAATTAAATAGGGGTTCATTTTATTTACAGGGCATTTAATTTTCTGTTAACATTTTATGATTTCTTTCAAGTTGCAAATATAACTTTGATGATAATAAATTTGTAATTCTATATTTAAGGTATACTAGATTGTCCCATCTGTATAATATTTTTCTTTTTTGTATTCTAAGATAATGTGAAATCAAAAATAAAAGTGAAATTTTTGTGAAAAAAAACAATAGAAAAATGACCCACTTGAAAAAAGCGTTGTCGACCACTGGTCTAGCAACTTCTCTTGTTGTATGCATAGATACCTGCATGAACACAATTTAGTGTTCTGTAATTCCCATTCTTGTCAATGTAACTCATAGTTTGCTATGGCCCACACTGTCGAGGGCCTTTATGTACGCCATATAGCATAGATAAACATATTTCTGATTTCCTGTGCTTTCAAGGTCCAGCCGACATTAGCAATAATCTTCTTCAAGCCACATCCTTTCTAAATCCAGCTGCAAGGGCAATCCATTATGTAATTTGACTCTTCTAGCCAAAGTCTCTAAGTCCCACCAAACCGCCTTTCCCTGTACCAGTCTGGTAAGAAGATAGGAGAAGATATCGATGGATGTATTTGTTGAGTGATTGTGAATAGGATTCATTGGAATCCACCCTTCTGTGTATAAAACGAAGCCCCTGAGAAGCAGGAGAGGGGATCTCACTACAAGCATGAGTCAAGAGGGGAGCATGTCACCTGGATCCCAAGGTCCCAGTGCAGTGAACCGGCTGGATTCAGGAGACAGCTGTAACATCAGAGCAGCAGCAGCAGAACCAGGAACCAGAGGATTGAACAGTGATGGATTTCAAGCCAATAGACCAAGTATACCCAAATGCTCTTTTGAGGGACAGGAGGTTGAGGTTGGGTGCCTCTAGGGGAGGCTGGGCTTTCTGACCAATGGAAGTAGCCACTGAGTGTCTTTGGGCGGAGGCTTACTGGAGAGGGGTGCCGCTGGGCACTAATTCAGGGAGCTGGGTTTGTGGACCTAAGGAACTTGAGCTGAATGGTTTATAACAGGTGACAAGTCCTTAGGGCATTTATTAGTAGGGCTGAAAAAAACTTTGTAGCATGTCCTATCAAAAGCTGTATTATAAACATTTCTCACTTGCGTGGCAGTCTGTTAACTTCCTTAATAAACCCTGTGATCTTGAATATTGTTTGAGTGCTGTGCAGCCATGCAAGGAATTATGGAGTCTGCATTTTAAAAAGATAGACAATAGTGCTTCTGACAGTTTAACACTTCAGCTTAAATTTCTGGCAGTTCTCTATTGGTAAACTTACGGTTGCAACCATTTTTTAGTTATCTTCAGCAGAATTCTGCTTGCATGTAATACTCACTAGCACACTGTAAATGTACATTACCTCAGGAAAAGGATCATTGCTTATCCACAGATAGCTTTATGCTAATTAGGAAAAGACACACCCTACCCAATACTTTAGTCACATGCCAGAGCCACACACCACCAGAGCCGCACACTGATTGCACAGAGCTCGGTGTGAATTTCAGCCCCCTCATGGAAGTACAATGTGTTCATTTACACAGAGCAGCCACAAGCAGAAAAGCTAGCTAACTAATGCTACTATCTCTAACTTTCTTTGGACTTGACTATACTCAGAAAAGATCGTTTCAATGACCTCTGACCCTCTTACCCTTTTCCTTTTCTAACTAGACTGTAGGAGTCCATAATATCTACTTTGAAAAAAATATTTGCTACGGAGAAGCATGGCACCGACCAGTTATTGCATCTGTAAGGTGCTGTGCCTGGAAGAGCATGCTTTGTCAGTAAAAGTGAGCCAGATACTCTAATTATTATGGTTTTGTTTGCATCAGATCAGATTGGGGACTCTGGTGCACCAGTTAGAACGGACTTTATGGAGTGAGGGGTTATGGTATCTGGGGTAACTTCACACAATGTCTAATAGCCCAATTCCTGTTAATGTTACATGACAACAGAGAAGCCAATTAAATCCTCTCATAGAAAGCCGTTTAGGATTTTGGGTGATACTCGAAAATTGTTCCAATGGAAGGATGGCAAGGTGTGCTCTGAGGCACATCCCGAAGAGAATCTAACTTTCCCATCGCTTCCTTAAAGGTACAGCAGTTCAGCATCAACTGTGCTGTAACCTTCTCAAAGTTCTGCTCTGCTCCCCCGCCCAAAACAAAGTTCCTCCAGCTACTTTTCTTGAGAGTTCTTTCACCCCCTGGCAGAGTGAGGAGCACTAAGAACTAAGCACAAAGTGAGGAGCACGTCTAAGAACGCAAAGAATGATTGAGAAGCTGCTTAACCTCAAAACTTGTTGGCATCTTAAAACCTTCTATTCACCGACACATGTAATGTCTGGCCATAGTAAGCGTATGAATAATGCAAAGCTGGAGTCCTCGTGCCTTTTTCGTTGTGTGTTGTTTCCTGTGTTGCCACCGCGAAGTGGGTGCTTCTGAAGTGCAGGACTGTATGGTCTTCATGTTCTGGAGACTAGACGTTCAAGGAAGGTTTCGGCTATGTCAATTCCGCGTTGGGCTTTGGAGGAAGTTCTTTTCCCGGACTCTCCCCATTTTTGCTGGCGACTGCTGGTAAGACTTGACAAGCTTTTCCTCAGATGTCATCCTGCTCTGTGTGCATCTCTGTTTGCCCGCCTGCATTTCTCTTCTTAGATACCACGCAAAAGGGATTAAGATAAGAATATACACTTTATAGTCTGGTACAGCTTCTAAACTGTGTTGGCAAAGGAAAAGTGCTGCTTATATTCAAACAAGGTTACTTTCACTCTGGTAAAGGAAAACTTTTTTTTTTGGGGGGGGGGCGGTATCATCTTGTATTTTTTTTTAAATCATTTAATTGGGGGCTCATACAAATCTTATCATAATCCATACATACATCCATTGTGTCAAGCACATTTGTACGTTTGTTGCCATCATCATTCTCAAAACATTTTCTTTCTACGTGAGTCCTTGGTATCAGCTTCTCATTTTTCCCCTCCCTCTCTCATGAACCCTTGATAATTTATAATTTTTAATTATTTTTGTAGAGTTTTTTCTTATGCAAAAACAAAATCCTACTAAAGATATCATTGGGAAAATTAACCTATTAAGTTTGATAATTTATTGGATGATTCTCCATGCCACTCATTAGATAATATGCAAATTTCCGGTGGTTGACAGAACTATTCCTCTTTTGAATATATAATGGGAATCAAGTAGACAAAGAGACCAACATATTTTATTGCTAGTGGTATCTCATTTTCTATGGCTTTTTAGTGACCTGTATTATGAATATGTCAGAATTTGCTTCATCTTTTTTTTGTGGGGGGGCATTACTGCCCTCTGGTGGTCGTGGGAGCTACCCAGCCTTGCTCCTGTGAGCCACCACTGGATTTGAACCGCCAAGTCTGTGGACCACAGTCCTGCACTCAACCACTACGCCACCGGGGCTCAGCCCTTAATCTTCTAGGATCAAATATTTAGATTATCTCCAGGTTCACTGTAATATGGGTAAGGCTACAATTGGCATATACTCTTTCACAATTGGGGAGTATTTTTGTATGCTATAAACTCACTGGAATTATTCAAATAGTGTATGGTGATGTTTAGAAAAGAATACTTAGGTAAGAAAAGCTGAGTTCCAGTCTTCAATCTACCACTTCTAATTTATGTGACTGAGCAAACCACTCCTGATATTCTGTTATTTCATCTGCAAATTGAGAAAAGCATCTCAGTTTGCTTCATAGGATGACTGTAATCATCTAAAGACAAAATTTAATATTTGTAGAAATAAGTCACTTTAAAATGCAAAAACAATGAATTCAAGATTTGAGACTTGACCAATCTTAGAAAAATTTAAAAGGGGTTCACAATGACCCCCAAAAAAGAACATGCAGAAAATGTCTGCTCTTGAAATCTTTGAAGATAGTAGCAAGGACAGCTTATAACCAGATAAATACAAAACCCCTTTGACCAATTAAGAAAGCTATTGATGATGCCCCCCCCAAAAAAAATACAAACAAAGTGATCGAATCATAAGTCTTGGGTTTGTGTTCTATCACTACGTCTGTAAACAAGTGATAGGCTCTCTGAGTTTGTTTTGTTTATAAAATAGAGATAATGAAAATGTCTACAGTGTTATAAAAAGTACAAAGTACTTACTATATGTGAAAGAGGCCAGCAGAGATCCTTGTAAATTGTGATGCTCATTGGATGAAATAGAGATAAAGGGAAAAAACATAAAATTCATGGCAATGATATTGCCAGGTTTTTAAGTTTCTCATAAATGTTATCATACTTCAATATTCTGCAATTTGCTTTTCCACACAATATTGTTTTAAGATTTATGTAAGCTAGGACATCAGGATCGAGTGTAATATTCCATTAAATAAGTCATATAAATGAACCACATTTACTTCATCCATTGGTAGAGATTGTTTTCTAGATGATAAGTCGTGTCATAATCAGCACTATTGAAACATCGAGGTCCATACCCCTTTTTCTTTTCTTCTTTTAAAAATCATTTTTATTGGGGCTCTTACAACTCTTATAACATTCCGTACATCAATTGTATCAAGGATATTTCTACATTTGTTGCCATCATCATTTTGAAACATTTACTTTCTATTTGAGTCCTTCTTCATATCCTTCTTTTTTATCCCTCCTTGTTGGGTATGTTATTCTTCTACCTATCTGTTTGTTAATTTTTTTATCTAATGTCTTCATCTTGCAAAGAATTCTATCACAAGACTCCCCACACAGAATGTGCACAGGTCCCTTTCAGCTAGAAGCAGGTTCAAGACCAAGGGCAGTCCATCTATATGTGTCCTCCACTTGACTGAGGACCGAGAGGCCGTGAACTGGATCATAAGTCCCTCACACTGTCCTTCCCAGGCCCATTGTTGAAGTGAGAGGTTCATGTAGAAAAAATCATGAGACACGACTTGACAGTTTGTCCTGTTTCTGATCAGAGTTGCGTTGGGGCGGGAGAATGAGGGGAAGATGTCACAATCTCAGAAGTCTGAAACGATAAAAGATACAGATGCCGCAAATTCTGAGAGCCCCCCGGTGGTTTGGGTCAGGAGAGTCCACTCTGCTCCTTGTCTGCACACACAAAAGCATCCCTTTCCCTTTTACTTTACCCGGGAGCCACTTAATTTCAATTGGCTGATAAAGCAGGACAAGGACCCATCAGCTGTACCAACAGCACGGCACTGGGTGTATGCTTCCTTGTATACTTGTGCAAAAGTTTCTCTAGAGCAGTGCTGCTCACATATTTTGACCCACACTGAGAAAATATTTTGTGATCAGGCCACATCCCATTGTGATGATATACGGTAGTATAGATACATACATATGCACAACTGTGTGTGTATTAGGGAGGGAAGATAGAGCAGAAGAAGAGGAGCCCTGGTGGTATAGTGGTTACACGTTGGGCTGTGATCTGTAAGGCCAGCAGTTCAAAACTACCAGCCACTCTGAGCAAAAGGGGCACCTTTATACTCCTGTAAACAGTTACAGTCTCAGAAACTCCCAGGGGCAGCTCTACCCTGTGGGCTCTCTCTGAGTGCGCACTGACTTGACAGCAGTGAGTGAGGTATCTATGTGTGTACATATTCACATGTACATATGTGTACATGTGTATTCATACATGTGCATATACCTTGATAGATGTGTGTATACACACACCAATATTAAGGTTCATCCATGGCCTCTGTTCTAATTTAGAGATCATGAGATGAAAACTGTCATTTTCTATAAATGGGATTGTGCAGTATCTGCCCTTTTGTGTCTGACTTCTTTCAACCATCATGGTGTTTTCAAGGTTCCTTCATGCCATAGCATGTATCAGAAGTTCATTTCTCTCTATGAGGGAATAATATTTCAGTGCATTATATATACATATATACACGCCATATTTTGCTGTTTTATCTCTTTCTGTTAATGAACATGAGTGATTTCCACCTTTTAGCTATTGTGAATAGTCCTACAATTAACATTGGTTTATAATGATCCATTCCTGCTTTCATAGGGGGTAAGGGACAGGAGTGAAATGGGAGGGTGCGAAAACTGTGTTTAATTTTTTTTTCTGGCACTAACTCTTTAGTGCTTTTTTTTTGTATGTTAAACTTATTTATTTTTTTTCTTTTTAATCATTTTATTGGGGGTTCATATAACGCTGAACACAAACCATCGTATGCCAAGCACATTTGCACATTTGTTGCCATCATCATTCTCAAGACATTTGCTTTCTACTTGAACCCTTGGTATTAGCTCCTCATGTTTAACTTTTCTAGGATGCTTCAATCCTCTGAAGTGTCTTCAAGTCCTCTGCTCCCCTAGCTCTCCCTAATATCCAGCAACCATCTAATGCCTTGCTTTACAGGGACCTGAGAACATCAGATGGAATTTCCATTGCCTAGCCTTCCTCATTCGAACCTAGAAGCTTGTCTCTTACCTACTTCCCTTCCACTCGTTCTCAGAACAAGAGGCAGCTTTTTTCTTGCCCAAGGCTAATTCTTTCACCTCAGTATTGGGTATGTGGGAGGAGGTGTCTGTTCCCTTCCAGTGCTCTGTGAGCTCCTGCCTTCGGAGCAATGTTTCTGTCTTATCCCTCTTTCTGGAACTGCTCCACCCTCTCCTCCAGTCTATAACACACCCTGGTCTTTCCTTCCTGAATAAGATCTTGTGCCTCTCTGCCTCCCTGGATCTTCCTTATCCCCGGGTCCAAACGTTCCTCAAGGAGGCATTTTCTTTCATCCAAGGCACCTCTCTTTTTCCTTCACAGTATTTACCAAGATACATCTTTATGTGCTCAATGGTGAGTCTGGCTCACCAGTAAGCACATGTAGTGAGTGACAGGAGGTCAGGGACCGTGTCTCCCTGGTGCCTATCACAGAGCAGGCACTAGGAACATAGTCGTTGATTAAATAAATGATTTCCCAACCACAGGCTCACTCGTCCACTCTCCAGAGGGACTTTTCGAAATTAAAAACCTGTAACAACCTTCCCATGATTGAAAAATGGGGCCGACTCCTCAGCCAGCTAGGTAAAGTCCATTCTCCTTAGCACAGCACGAAACGATTCAGGGGAAACAGGCAGCTCCTTCCCCAGCCCTTCTACAGACAAGAAGCAGAAGCTCTCCTGCAGAGGATGCAGACAGGGACACTCAAATCAGCTCCCGACAGCAGGCGCCACCAACTAGTATCAGAGAGACGATGGAGGAAGAGTTTGGAAACCATAGGTAGAGGAAGCTATACAAGTATTTGTAGATTTTTGTCCTCCCCTCCACAAACAAAACTAGCTCTTTCTTCCATGAGAGAACTTATAACTATTTTTCCAAAGGAATGAGAACCTGGCATCAAATAATTACTATATCGCATTAAGCTACATGCTTTATTCATTGTACCTTTAAAATAGGTGAACATTTTTGGTGCATATTTTTGTCACAACTGAAAAAAAATTAGGTGAACAACAATGTATGGGCGGGGGGGCGGGGAGGAAGAAAGCGTTCTACAATTGATTGTGGTCAAGGTTGTACAACTCTTCCGGATACGGTTAAACGATTGAATGGTATGCTCTGTGGATGAAGTGCCAATAAATCTGTGTTGGCAGTAAGGAGAGAAGAGAAAAATAGTTCTCTTCCAAACCGTTAGTATAGATCAGCTTCCCTTCCAAAATTAAAACTACCTAGTCCACACACAGCAAACACGCCAAGGAAGAGGAAATGTCGTGGTGACGGCCAAGCGATGGGGATGTGTGAGTCTTATGCAGTAGGTTTCGTCCGGATTCGTTTAAATGTGGCCGTGGCTTGTCTGTGGCACCCGTGGCTTGTCTGTGGCACCCGTGACACTCTCCCCGTGCCTGTCTTCCCCACGGCCTCCTGCGCTGCACTGCCCGCGTCCTTCTCCCTCTCGCCCTCCTCCTTCCCTGCCTTGCTCTCTTCTGAATCCGCCTCCTTCCTGCTCTCTGCCTCTGTTGTGGATCCATCCACCGCGTGCCTTTTCATTGTTGCTGACCCTTTGAGGGAGGATGAAAGCAGACAGGAAGAAAGGCTCTTTTTCCTTTTTCCCTGGGCTAAAATTGCACCCGGGTAGCAGGAGGATTCTGTACAACCTGTGACCCAAAGAGAGACACGGTGCTCAGCTGGCTTTCAGCTTTCTCCGCAAGGCAAACGTGCCCGCCGAGCTCTCTGAGGAGTTATCGGTCACCCTGATAACATGGAGACCATCATGTGGCCACTTTGAAACAAGGGGTTTTCTCAAGGACGGCCTGTAAGCGGGAGACAATTAACATTGTACCAGACCGTGAGAACGTGCAGAAGAAAGGTTCCCTGAGTCTTTGGAAAGGGAGACTAGGAGCAGAAGGAAGAAGCCCTCGTCTAAAGGGCTAAGAATAGGAACAAAAAAAGAATCAGGTAAAAAAGAATGCATTTCAATTGCGGTAACAGAGCAGAATATTGAAAGTGCCGTGGACCCATCGATGTGTATTTAAAATACCGCAGGAATGCTCCCTAGAGGCGAGAACGGCAAGACTGCATCCTGCATGCTTCGGAGAAGTGTCATGAGAGCCCAGTCCCTGGAGAAGGACCTCATGCTTGGTCAAGTACAGGGGCGGCCCAAAAGAAAGCCCTCAGCGAGACGGCTTGACTCAGCTGTAGCAGCATTGGGCTCAGGCACAGGAGAGGAGGGAGGACGGTGCAGGACCGTGCAGTGTTTGGTTCTGTGTGTGTAGGGTCCCTATGGCTTGGAGCTGACACCATGGCACCTGAAACAACAAACGGGCTGGGGGAACGACAAAGCAGAAATGTGAAAGTAGCTGTGCTTGTCCGGGTAGACTAGAGAAACAAAATTCGATAGCATGCCTATGTCTGTAAGGGAGAAGTTTATATACAACATTGAGAAAGCATCCCGGCCCAGTCCAGATCAAGTCCATAAGTCTGATATTAGCCCACATGTCCGACGGCAATCTATAAAGTCCTCTTCAGACTCCTAAAATGCTTGCATTGTTGCTGAATGCTGGACGATCACAGGCCAGTGTGTGCACAGTCAGTGGTGGTAGAAGCAACTCAGTGCTGCTGAGCTGGCAGGGGGCTCTTTGTGGCTTCTGCGGCTTCAGAAGTCTGGTTGCATCCGTGTGGCTTGTCCGGCCAGGACACCAGGGTAGTTCCATGTGTGTTCTCCTCAGGGATGTCTCACAAGGAGGGAACTGAGAGAGATACTGTCCCCTGCCTCCAAGAAGGAATGACCACATTTCCCAGAATTCTTAAGAGAAGGCCATGCCCACACAGAGGCCTCATTGGCTATCTCCAGATTGACAGGCTGGACTCTGCCCCTACACTCCCACTCCTCACATTGACACCAGATTAGGGGACTGCCACAGTAGCATTGTGCGTTAAACTCACACACGTGAGCCTGGAGGTCTTGATATTCTGCCCACTTACTAGAGTCAGCTTTGGAAAACCAAGACTGAATGCCCAACCCAGGAGGTTTCGGAATCTGCCCAAGCACTTCCATCCAAGCGGGCACCACAGGCCCCTCCCTCTGTGTTGATCTTTGTCTCTGCTCCACTTTCCTGCAAATCAGAAGACACCATGGGGACCCATCATCTCCTTAGTGTGATTGCAAGAAAAAGGGACGCAAAAGGTATTTGCAAAACTTTTTGCGTGTTTGCTGAATGCCAGACTCAATATTTAAACAAAGCAAATCTTGGAGATCAAGCAGATGCTATAAATCATCAAAATAGCTCCCTATCCTCCCCCACCCCACCCTAAAGTAACAGGCATTAAAGAAAATTAATGTTGGAGAACAGAGCTACTGGGTAGGTGGTTTATAGCTTGTGAATTGATGATCTGACAATGTTTTAGCAGAGAACTTTGCTGACTGGCAAGAGCAATGACTTGCTAGACACAGAGAGATTATTATGAATACTTAAAACCAAAGGTCTTGAAATAAGGACCGTGTTCCTAAAATAGGCCCTGCGTGAGGGCTACAGCCCAACAGCATTTGCCTTTCTTAGGGGCCCATGGATCTGCATCTCGGGAGGAAAGTCTCTTTCCCCTTGATAAAAAAAAAACAACAACAACAAAACATTTTGGTGCCTGCCAAGAACAGCCTCTTTCACAGGCTCCCAACCCTCCCGAAATCATCGCATACCTTTTTGGCTCATTAAGCCTGGTGTCATTTTGATACATATATTATTATAATGAAACATGCAAAGCTGTGATGGTCGATCTCTGCTGAAAGGATTTTAAGCTGAGACTTTGCAGATGGAAAACCTTGAATCATTCAGTTGCTTCAATAAATGAACTCATGGGCCTAATGCAATCACTTAGAGAGATTAAGCCTGAGAACCTTAATATCATGAGAGAACTAGCAACAAACACTCCATTGTACTTATGCACACACACACACAAACACACACAAACACACACATACACACACACTAATGGTAACTTATAAAGTGCTTTCCAAATTGACACTCCCAAGTGAAGTACCTTCAGGGTTGGGTTGGATAGGGTTTGGGGCTAACTGGGTAGTTCTGTGATCAGGACTCAGCTGAGGATGAATGAAAGTCAACTCAGTAGTTCTCTCCAACCTCCTTCTGTCAGCTTATTTCCCCCAGCTTTGGGAAAATGTCCATCAGCAATCCAAAGGCCCTTTGCCACACCCAAGTATTAAAAAGAACAGTAATAGCTCATGTCATGTGTTTGAAGGTTTTGTTTCACCAGCACCTGCCCACTTTCATCCTTAGGACAGAATCAAGCTGGGGTACTTGATATGGGAAAGGTCTGTGTGTATGTGTGTGTGTAAGGGAGGTGCAGCTAGGGGGTGGCCATGAAGAGAAAGGAAAGCATTAGAGTATTAGAGAAGCAGCTGTTAAGTCTTTCTTTCTAATGCGAACACTACCTTTGCCTACATTTTCTACACATAATTTCCAGGGACTCCAAGATCCAACAGAGAGAAGAGAAAGAATTCAAGGAAAGAGGCAGTGTCCTAGGGTTTGTGCAGGAGAAGTTTCTGAGTTCCCACCACAGAAGATCTCCCCCCTGGACCATGTTCTTTTGTGGAAAATGATTTTCAGGTTGGCCACGCTCTCCCACCTCTTACCAACCTCCCTGCCTACTTCCAGCATGTCACTTTAGATGGCCCAACGTTGTTGACATGAACTAACCCCTTTAGACCGATAGATCACTTCAGTGGAGTTCCTTCTAAAATCCAACTCTTTTTCATAGAACACACATAGAGTTCACGGAAACTTTTACACTATAGAGGCTTATTTCCAACTCCATAGGCCCCTTCAGCAAGCTTCTTCTGGCTTAGATGCCGCCATATGTGTAATGGGCATGAATTCCAGAAGCATGTATCAAGCTCTCCAAGTGGTTTGCTGAAACCTCTTTAAGCAACCTTGAGATATGACTGTGAAGTCCTTTTTCCTCAAGGATCAGGGCAGAGAAGAGAGGCAAAAAAAATACCCGTCTGTACTCACCTTCCTCATAAAGAAACAGATATAAGATGACTTTGTGGAAAACTTATTTTAGTATCTGTATGATATAAAACCCTAAGTCTATGGAAGCAAAGGTCCTTCATGGGGTTTCAATCAACTGACTCCTTCGTGTTTTAGGTGTAGGTAAGACCTACATGTTGAGTCAGCGCCCCTTTGTCCCACTCCCCTGTGTCACATCCAGTCACTGCCATCAGAAATGGGCTCCTTAAATTCAAATCTGAACCCTGCTGAGAGAAAAAAACATTGTTTTTTTTTCTATTGTTGTTAGGTATTATTAGAACCTATTGTTGTTAGGTATTATCACAGCAACGCTATAGACAACTGACCTAAACCCGTCCGGGTCCTGCACCATCCTCACAATTGGTATGTTTGTCCCCAGTGTGGCAGTCACGATGTCAATCCTTCCTGCAGAGGGTCCTCCTCCTTTTCACTGCCCCTCTGCTCCACCAGGAATGACGTCCTGCTCCACAGATGGCCCCTCCCGAGAGCTCGTCTGCAGAACGTGGGACTGAGACAACACTTACTGTGCTCACCTCTAAGGAGCATTCTAGCTGTGCCTCTTCCAAGACAGCTTGGTTCAGTCTTCTGATCATCCATGGTATATTGTTGGATATCCAACATCTATTGGAATAAAATCTCCATAAGCAGTTTTTACCGATCAGTGCTGTGGACAGAAAACAGAGTTGTTTTTCATGAATTACTTGTTGATCCATTCAAAAACCTTAAAAAATGTTGTCACTGAAGAGTCATTCTGGTAATTCTGGTGGATTACACATGGGTGTATTCGTACCCTGGGTGCTCTATGCAGTGAGTGTATAAATTATAGTGGACAGAATTGCCCTGAGAAAAATATTGGATGGTCCCAACTGGTCAGCTGTTTATCCCCAGGAGACTCAGGCAGCCCAGAGCTAAATAGATTTTATGGGGCCAGGAACTTTCTCGATTTAGGAGTCTACTTTAAAGGAAAAGAATTCAAAAATTATTTCTTTACATTTTACAACATGATAGATCACTTGAACATATTCCCAGGACCCTTTCCAGAGACTTGGAAGGGACCCAAGCGAGTGAGAAGCTGCAAAGCTTCAACTGCATTGACTTCACATAAATCTGTCTCAGTACTCACTACATTTCTAAAATGATTAGGTCCTGGAGGACTGCTTCTGATTATATGGTGACGCATTTGGGCTGTGAAATCAGACAGACAGAACGATTTTCACGCGAATTAGCTCCCATCATTTATTTCTCTATTATGTATCCTAGGGAAAGTACTTACATTCCCGATGCTGCGTGATTTTTCCTTTTAGAAACTAATGCAATAGTAGGACTGATTCCATGTGATAGTTGCACAGATGTAATATATAAGCATGTTAAACATTAATACAACTCATAATCAGTCCCGGAGGTACTGTTGGGCGACTGTTAGACTGCTAATATCAAGATTGACAGGTCAAACCCTCCAGCTCCTTTGCAAAAGGCTGATGAGGCTATTTGCTCCTGTAAATATTTACGACTTCAGAAACCCTATATGCTATTTCCATGAGTCAAAATTGACTCAATGGCAAGGGGTTTGTTTGTTATTTTAATGCTTTAAGAAAATGTCAACTATTATTAGCTGTTATTTTAATATGAAGTGTCTGAACTTGGCTCACATATTTTGACTCTTCAAACTCGAAGACTCTTGATTCCTGACAACATACAATCCAGGAAAGAATGGCTAAGAAATGTCCATTTTAAAACTGAAATAAAATCTAATAGCTTAGAGGGTTTCTTTTTTTTTTTAACCAGATTTATGGACTTAATCTGGGATGGGCTGGGATGCTTTCTTTTCTTTCCTTAATCCTTTTATTGGGGGCTCATACAACTCTTATCACACTGTACACATAAGTCCATTGTGTGTCAAGCACATTTGTACATCCACTGCTCTCATCATTTGCTTTAGAGCTAAGCCCTTGGCATCATCTTCTTAAATGCTTCATGATTCTTCCTTTTAGAAATTAATGCAATAGTAGGACTGATTCCATATAGCACCAGTTCCTCATTCTTTCCCCCTCCCTCCCCGAAACATCCTCCACTGAACCCTTGGTAATTTATAAATTATTACGACTTTGTCAAATCTTATACTGTCTGATGTCTCCCTTCACCCTCTTCCCCGTTGACCATACCCCAGGGAGGAGGTGATATGTAGATCCTTATCATCGGTTTCCCCTTTCTACCCCACTCTCCCTACACCCTCCTGGTATTGCCGCTCTCATCACTGGTCTTGAAGGGATCATCTGTCTTGGATTCCCGATGTTTCCGGCCAATCTGGAGAATTTCCTGATGAGAAAGTACAGCTGAATCCCTGAACTCCTCACCTGAGGTTCTCCTTTCCATGGAGGGTCGTGCCACCCACCAAGGCCAGACAGAACTGTGAGAAAAGAACAGACCTCAATCTAGATGATATTCAGAAGAAGAAATCGAAGCAACCCATCTCCAAAGTAGAGTCTAAGTTCTCACTGTTACTTCCCTATCCACACAGGGAAGAGAAAATGCCCGGATTGCTTCTAAGCTTTGACTCTCCACGTGGTAAATGCCATAGACAGCTACCTGCCACAGTTACAGATCGAACAGCTAGAGTGCTCCTTAGAAGTGAGGATAGCAAGCGTTGTCTCAGTCCCACGTTCTGCAGACGAGCTCTCGGGAGGGGCCCTCTCTGGAGCAGGAAGTCATTCCTGGTGGAGCAGAGGGCCAGTGAAAAGGAGGAGGACCCTCTGCAGGAAGGATTGACATCATGGCTGCCACACTGGGGACAAACATACCAATTGTGAGGATGATGCAGGACCCGGACGGGTTTAGGTCAGTTGTCTATAGCATTGCTGTGACGGTACCGAACAACAATAGGTTCTGGGCATGTTTTCTCTCTACGCATATATAAGGGTTCGGAAGTGAATCGAAGGAGTCCATTTCTGATGGCAGTGACTGGATGTGACACAGGGGAGTGGGACCAAGGGGAGCTGTGTCAACATGTTGAGACCTAAAAAAAGCAGAGTCAGTTGATTGCAGTCCCATGAGGGAACATTACATCCATAGATTTAGGGTTTTATATCATACAGATACTAAAATAAGTTTTCCTCAAAGTTATCTTATATCTGCTTCCTTATGAGGAAGGCGAGTAAAGATGGGTATTTTTTTGCCTCTCTTCTCTGCCCTGATCCTTGAGGAAAAAGGATTTCACAGTCATATCTCAAGGTTTCTGTGAGAAAGGTTCCAGAAAACCATGCATGCTCCTGGAATTGGAAGGACTCAGGAATTAGTACCCATTACATGCATGGCTGCATCTAAGTGGGAAGAAGCTTGCTGAAGCGGCCCATGGAGTTGGGATTAAGCCTCTATGAGGTAAAAGTTTCTTGTGAACTCTATGTGTATTCCATGAAAGAGAGCTGGATTTTAGAAGGAACTCCACCAAAGTGATCTCTCGGTCTAAAGGGGTGAGTCCATGTCCACAGAGCTGGGTAGGAAAATATCATAAAAGTATTATTGCTACAAAATCTCCTGAAGCTGGGTCCAGCATTTCCAAAGTGAAGTGACCACCTTAGCCTCAACTTGAGTGAGTGTAGAAGTGTCGCTTGACCTGAGAACTGAAATCCCATATGATTCAGTGACATCATACTTAGGCATTTACCCCACCACCACCAAAAAGTAAGAGACACAACTTAGGGGGAGGTGTGCTCTCGCAAGTTTATAGCAGCTCAGTTCCAAATAGGAAGAAACTGGAAGCAGCCCAAATGCCCAGCAGTGGAAGAAGGGATAAAGAAACTATGGTGTACACACCATATATGTATCTCCCTCTCCCAAACAATGAAAAAAGCATGAAACATTGCACAACATGGAAGGACCTGGAAATCACTATGCTGAGTGAAGTATGTCAATCACAAATAGATAAGTATTGTATGAGTCCACTACTATCATGAGTAACACGAATTAAACAAATCTTAGAGACCAATTCCCAAAGGGGTAAAAGGTCTACCAGTTATGAACATTTCCTCCCTCCCCACTGCTCCATAATATGCACTTCATAAGAACCACCTAGAAAGAGGAAACCTCAGATCAGCTGAGGTCACTCCCTTAAGAATGGGGGAAAGGAAAAAGATCATTCACGCGATCCCATAAAACACTGGGACAAATCAACTGGCCCGGAACAGGAATGAGAGGAGAACCTTACAGGAAAATCGAGCTAAGACCAGGGGAGGGGAGTGTCTACATTTCAGAGGAAGACCTTATATTTCTGTAGGTAGGTATGGTGGGTAAATGGGGAGGAGCAACCTCACATCCGAAAAGCATACTCAATGATAATAATAGAAGACCTACGTGAAGACGAAAACCAGTTCTTTGTTTCTGGGTGGACACTTTGAATAGGTTTTGACCCAATGTTTGGTGAACCATGCCATAGACTAAGCACTAGGATGACCCTAGACACTCGCCTTGCAGGGGGCATGGCAGCCCCCAGGGGCCACACCAGAAGGACTTGATGTAGAAGCCCAACTAAATGAACTGGCCCTATCTCAAACTACCTAGAGCCCTCGGACTTAGAACTGAAACTCCCTGATGGAAGAGGAAGCACAGGGTGGTCGCCCCAAGACTGTGGAAATGGCACTCATTGGTCCTTAGATGGGACCCCTGGCTTAGTGGGCATCCAGTGAAAGGAACCCCAGAACCACCATATATTTAGTATCTCAATGCTTCTGCTGCATTGGGTCTGTCTTTGTGAGAAATGTTATGGTAAATTTCCCCCAAGCCCTAACCCCCACGCTCAGTGTAAACAGAGCTCAATCCATGAAGAAATCAATCTGTACAAAGCAATCTAACAGCTCATGAAGTGAAGCTTACAGTTGGGACATCCTTCACAAAAACTCCTCATATCAACAGTGCCCAAAATTCGACATCATTGGATCAATTATTGGTGTGCTTTTTTGTTTCGTTTTGTTTTTCTTGGTTTTTTTTGGCATCACTGCTCTCCGGTTGTGGGAGTAGGAGGCCCAGCACGGTGTGCTTTTGTTTTATGTTCATTTATTTATTTTTGCTTTTTATTGGGGATGGGGGTTGGTTGTTGTGCCTGTTGGGTTTTGTTTTGGGTTATTTAAAATCATAATATGACTGCCAAAGTAAGCCAGAGATCTGGTGGACCAGTTCAATTCAAGGTATAGAGGTCAATTCAGAAAAGAGGTCAATACAACTGTGTTTGGGGATTCCCAAGGGATGAGGATGATAAATCTTCTTCATAAATTATATTGGTGGGCTGAGCCCCGGTGACGTAGTGGTTATGCGTGGGACTGCGGCCCACTGGGATGGAGGTTCAATTCTAGCAGTAGGGCTGGGCCTCCTACTCCCACCACTAGAGAGCAGTGATGCCCCCCTCAAAAAAATAATAAATCATACTGGTTTATTGGGAAGTGTTTTTTTCTTTTTTTTTTTTTTTTTAGGCATCACTGCCCTGGTGGTGGGAGTAGGAGGCCCAGCCTTTGCTCCTGGGAGCCGGAATCGAACCTCCATCCCAGTGGGCCGCAGTCCCGCGCACAACCACTACGCCACCGGGGCTCTGCCCTGGGAAGTATTTTTAAGAAAATTGAAAAAGTTCTGCAAAGTTATACCAAGGAATTTTTCTCCCCAAGGCCCTGTTCAAAGTAGCACAGGCTTTCTGATGAGAATTTTATTATGAAATACCCCATTCACTCTTCAGGCCTGATCTAGCCCTTTGAGACTTCTTTTGGTTCCCCAATCTCAGAGAACATTGACTAGCAATACTTTTAGAATGTTGCTAATTGCTGCTTTGATGTGGATAAACTAAGAGTGCAGAAATTTTCAGGAATGGTTTTTAGAGATAGAAGCATTTTATATATATATATTTTTTTTTTCATGCAGTATAGGAAGGGGTACATCCGAAAAGGAAAAAATGTTCCACTAGGTGAAGCTTTTGTGCTATGCACTTTTCCCACGAGGTGAGCATCAAGCAACTTTCTCTGAGTTAGTGCACTCAGTGGCACCACCTGGGAGGTTCTCTCTGGTAACAGTGAATTTTTTTCATGAAAACAGTTTGCTCAGATCTCGTTTTTTCTGATGGCCGATTTAAGAGACCAGTGTGCAACTGTGGAATTTTGTTTTCTGTACAGGAAAATCAATGCAGAAACTCTTGTGATGATGAATAATTAACAAGGACAGAGCTATGGGAAAAATTCAAGTGTATGAGTGGTTTTCTCATTTCAAAACAGGAGAAATGTCATTTGATGTCAAATGTTGTTCTGGATGTCCGCCAACTTGCCAAATGGATGAATATGTCGACCTGTAGTGCATTTGAAATTCATTGCACTAAGTCAGACTGTTAATCAGACTTTGTATTTAGAGGTTCTGAAAAATTTGCATAACAGTGTGTGACAAAAATGGCCTGATTTGTCGCAGACAGGGGTCTGGTTTTGCCACTACAATAATGATCCTGCTCACACAGCCATCTCAGTGCTCCAATTTTTGGCAAAATCAGCATGCCCCACTTGTGCCACACACCTTACTCACCTGACCTCACATTATCACATTTTTGTTTTCAAGAATGAAGGGGGACATGAAAGGACAACAATTTGAAGACATAAAAGATGTGAAGAAAAAAAAGAATTAGGTGCTGTCAGCCTTCCAAATAGATGAATCTGAAAAATATTTCCAAGAATGGACTCACCAATTTGACAAATGCATTAAGTGTAATGGAGGGTACTTTGAAGGTGATAAAGTTGTTCTTTAAAAAAATTTAAATACACAGCCTTGAGAAAAAAAATCCAGGTTTTTTTTGGTGGGCCCCCTCGTAGGTCACAAACCATAACAATTTGTTGAAAAATGTTTCTATGGCTTTGTAGCACTACTTACTCTTGTATAATACCACATTTTGTTTATCCACACCTCTGTTAGTAGCTGCTTGTATTTTTTCCCCACCTTTTGCTTATTATGAATGGTGTTAGAATAAACCCAGAATATGAGCGTACAATCCTTGCTTTCAAATGACCTTACTTTCACAGAGTTTAACAATAGAACTATCTATAGCACAATAAATAGAACTAAAGATTATAACAATAAATACACATTTATAGTAAAAAAGAATACTTCCTTTAAATACATTCTAAAATAAATATACAGGGTTTTTTTGTTTGTTTATTTTGTTTTTAGGGGGCATCACTGCCTCGGGTGGTGGTGGGCGCTACCCAGTGCCGCTCCTGAGAGCCGCCGCTGGATTTGAACCGCTAAGCCCGCAGGCTGCAGTTCCACACTCAACCACTTACGCCACCGGGGCTCAGCCCCTACGGTTGTTTTTAAGACTATGTTAATTTCAACAATAGCAAATTTCAGGCTCTGCTATGACTGAAGATTTATCAAACTGTATCACAATATATGTAATGTTCTTTTGGATAACTTTCACCTTGATAGTATCATGCCTGAATGCAAAGGAAAAAATTACCAAGGGGGTTTGGTTTTCCACGTTAGGGTTTCCAGTTCTGACGTCATGCATCCTGAAATACCAACGAAAACAGGGTGTTTGCTGCTCCAAGTAAGTTGACCCAGTAGCAGTTTCCAAGAATCAGAAACAACTTTCAATAATGAAACCTTAGGTCTGATCATAGTTAACGTCACCATCATTGTTATAAGTTTACTTCTTCACATACTGCTCTTACTGCCGTATGTTGCGACTTAGTTGTCTATGTTGAAATTTAATCCTAAATGAAGCAATCAAGTACACACAATAAAAATCCGCTGCCATAGTGTTGATTCTGACCGATAGTGACTCGGTGCTACAGTGAAAACTGGTTCCATCGGATTTCTTTGCCTGTAATCTTTCCGAAAGCAGTTTTCCAGGACTGTCTGGCCTGGAACCAGCTATGAAAGGCTGGTTTGAATGGCTACACTTTAGATTCGCAACCAGTCACAAATTGCTTATGGCACCCAGGGCTCAAAATGAAGGAGATTTGTTTAAAATAAACTTCTTTGTAAGTTCAATATACCATTACTAAGTTCATTCAGGGAATATTAGCTTTTTGCTTGAACATTGATCATATTTTGGAATACGTCTAAAGTGTGGACGTGTGCAGTTTAAAGCAGACAATACAAGACCAGATGTGTTCCCACTGTTGATCGTAAAACTCTTACCATGCGGTCGTATCTCTCTCCCAGGTGAGCGTTTCAAAAGTAATTCTGTATGGACACTGTGCTAACCCTTCCTTGCTTTTCTCTGAATTGTTTTCTCATATATTTGTGCCCCGGAGCAAAATATCACCTAATTTTTCCTGCTTCTGCAGGAAAAAAATTGGTATCATTCATATCCTCATAGAACCTTCAACTACAATCCCCGTGCTTGGTGTTCTGTGGTATTCCATTTTAAGGGCACGCCACAATGTATTGTCCATTCTACTGATGACGGATCTTTCTACTTTTCTTATCTCTTTAGGAACAAGGTTTTTGTGAACGTTTTGTTCACCTCGTGGGGTGCACATGGGCATTTCAAGTTTTTCTAGGATAGCAACTTAGAACTAGAGAGTCTTGATACTCAACAAAATGGTTAGATTAAGAAATCAAACACCAAAGCGCAGTGCATACGGACTTCTATTAAATGAGGACTGTGACCATCTCCTTGCTGAGGAACGAAACACTAGCGAGGGCTCGTGCTGGGCCCACCTGTTAGGTGTAGCCTCAGAATGTTCACTTTGTTAGCATCATGAAGGGCGAAATGGAAAGCTTTGAGGAAGACTTTAGATTAATGGCAGTAGAATCAGTTGGGAAAGGATAGCAAGAAGGATTATCCAACTTGAGGAATGTAGCAATGCCCTTGAATTATATGTGCAGAGTTTATTGAAATGGTGTGTACTTGGCTGTTCATATTTTCATCATCTATATGTGGAGCTACTACATGTGTGCTACATACAGTAGCACAAAAGTCTATAGAAGCTTAACCAAAATGCTTGGATTTGTGCAAATGAATGCCTTCTCATTTTGCAAAGCGACATCTGTCTAGTGTAGCATATAATTTAAGAATAAATTAATCACTACATGTCAGATTAAAAGGTAAGTTTATTACGATGGTCTACTTCTGGGCCCTGTTTTACTTTTTGTAGAAGATGCCCCTGAGGAAGAATGCAGTAGACATTTGAAGATTTAAATAGTGTTTTATGCATTGGGGATTTTAAAGTAAAAAGCATGTTCCACAAATCAACAAACAAAATATAACATAATATCCACCAGCTCACTGGAGGAATTTCCAAGAAATGTAACACACATATCCAGGTCTTTCCACAAAATAAACAAAAGCTAGACACTGGAAAATTCAAAGAAGTAGTCTCTACCAACTTAGGGTAAATGTTTGCCAAGTGATGTTATAGAAAAAAAGAGCTGAGCCTTGACCACAATGTTGGGAATAAATGGGCTGAATCCCAAGACAAAAGAAAGATTGATATCTAAGCTGCCCCTATTTATAGAAGACTGTGATATTGGTAATATGAAGTTTGGATTCCATGACCTTTGGGGTCACTTTCAGTTCTGCAATTCTGGTAGTGACTGCAGGGAAGTTTTGGAAACGACAGCTTTGCTTGCCCCCTAGTGGTTTCCTATGGCTTTGCAGCGAGAGAAATCTGCTTAAAATGGTGGCTGTTGCCTCTCCAAAGCTTCTTTGTGAAATGAATGCATCTTAATTATGTATTATATTTCTAAAAAGAACGGAAATTTTAAAAATAGTGAACTCACCATAACTTTTGAAAACATACACACAGATGGGAAACTACTTTTCTTACGGGAAGCATCCATATTTGCCTATAATATTCAATTATTCAAGAGGGAAGGAGGTTGGAGGAGGGAGAAGCTGATACCAAGGGCTCAAGCAGAAAGAACGTGTTTTGGAAATGTTGATGGCAACGTATGTACAAGTGCACTTAATACAATTGAAACGATGGATTGTCATAAGATTTGTAAATGCCTCTCAATAACATGATGAAGAAAAATGCTAAAAAAAAAAAATCAATTCTTATTTTGAGCTCTGCGCTTATAGTTTTGCATTTATCCTTTTCTATGGATGTCACATTTCAGTTCAAAGCCAGGGAGGAAAAGCCTCCGGATGCCTTTCTCCATGTTGCCAAAAAACTCCTCCAACAAATGCATCTCCCTCCTACTAAATGAATGTCATTAATCACTACCTAAACAGGTGAAAAACAAAACAAATACAGAAGATTTATGAGGATTACACAAATTAACTTGCACAGTACCCAGCCCATTGTAAGCATTTGATATGGGTACATCAAATGGGAATCAGAGTCAGAGTTGTCTCATTGGAAATAAAAGGATAGGACATTGATTTACTTTGTAAAACTCTTGGGACATGGACTTACTCACTTTAAGACTAATTTTTCTCCATTTGTAAGAAAGAACAAAAATTTTTGATGCATTTCGCAATGATAGGGACATCATAAAGATTAGCGAGTTTAATGTTGGTAAAAATATCCTGCTTCTTAGAAGAAGGGTGTTATGCAAAGTCTCCGTTCAGTCTCACCAACCGCAGGCAACAAGGACACTATGGAATGCATTCCAGGTCATTTTTAAAATAGTGTATAAAATCTCAACAAGGAAAATAACTCTCCTCATGAAATCACAAGATGTCATTTTTTTTCCCTCTGCAGAGGAAAAGAAGAAAAATGCAGACTCCCTCCTGTGAATGTAAACACAAAATCGATCCACAACAGAAAAAAGGATCACCGTCTGAGTGCTGCATGTTTTAGTGATTTCAACATTTTAATGAGTAAGTGAAAACTATGTTCAATTGTGTAAAAAGTCTCCAACAGAAACTTGTTCTCTTTGATTGTTGCCTTTTTTTTTTTTTTGCAATAGCACAACCTAGAGAAACCTTTTCTCTCCTATCTCTTCAACTAATTTTTACTGAGGCAGTTCGACCTGAGGGGAAGAAAGTGCACTTTAAAGCCGAGCAACTAAGTTTGGGTCCTGGCTCAGCCTCTCAAAGTCTGAGTGACCTTGACAAGCCACTTCAACTCTCTTAAGACGGAGTCTCGCTCTCTCCGAAATGACTAGGTAATATTTCTCCTCCAATGCTCTTCTGATGAAGTGCATGGTAGTGCTCTTTGGAGCTGTAAATACATTTCCAAATAGGAAATTCTCCAAACTCCCTTTTTCCCAGACAACTCTATCATCTCTGCTTTTATCAATTATGAAGACTTGATGATTTTATTCACAAACCCCAGTCAACTCCTCATCAAAATTCTCACTTATTCTGCCGTGGATTCAGTACTTCCCAGGGCCACAAACCCTCTTCCTGCCATCACACTCCGGCCAAACCACTCTGCTGCTGGGGTGACATGGCTCACACAGAAATGAGGGTGATTCCTGGTGGGCAGCATTCTTTCTGACTCCCATCGCTTTACGCACATCTTGCCCAGCCTGTCTGTTCAACATCCGCGCGTTCCTCAAGCGCGCCGTTCCATAATGAAGTTCTTTCCCCCACCTGCCCCCAGACATGTGTAGTCTTTTCTTCTGCTTCGAACACCCTACTCCCACTCAGCATCCCTAGTATAATTTTTCTGCAGAATCTGCTCATCTGTTGCTCGCAGAGTCCTGTTCAACCATGTCACATTCAGAGTGCCTCCCCTTCCCATGTTCTTTCTCCAATTAGTTCAGTTTCCTTGAGAGCCCTTCCTTGGACTTGCTGCGTTCCCCTTTGACGGTGGCTTCCTAAAGAGGGTTCATTGTGGCCGTCCCTATCGCTAATGCCAGTGCTCAGCACCATGATGACACCTGCTAGGCACCGAGCCATCTTTGCTGTGTGACCAACTATTTGCTAGGACCCATGTTCTTATTCCCTGGGCTGGTTTTATTTGATCTGTCTTCTTTTTTAGGTTTTACAAGCTTTAATCATCTCTGTGTTCCAGACCGTTCTTTGGGTATTTATACTCGCAGTTACAATAACCGTATATTAGCCCCTCGCTCATTACTCTAGCAGATGCAATATTATTGCTTAAATGGGGACTTTTATAATTAGAAGCAACAGAGGCCAATCAGGTTAATTCAAAGTATGTAAGAAGTCAAGCGAGTTTATCATTAAGACACTGCAGATATATGGTGAAGCTCCGAACACAAAAAGCATCATGGGAAATGAGCCTGGCACAGAGCAGCCTCTTGGTCTCTTGGCGCATCTTGGCATCTTTTTGTACCTATGCTCCATTATTTCTTTTTAAAGTCATTTCACTGGGGGCTGCACAACTCTTCTCACAATCCATCCGTTGTATCGAGCATAATTGTTGCCATCATCATTTTCAAAACATTTACTTTCTATGTGAGCCCTTGGTATCAGTTCCTCATTTATTTCCTCCCCGCCCTCCTCCAACCCTCCCTCCGTCATGAACCTTTGATAATTTATAAGCTATTATTATTTTCTCATATCTTACACTGACCAACGCCTCCCTTCATGCACGTTGCTATTGTCCATTCCTCTGGCGGTGGGTGGGGGGGGGGTTATATGTAGATCATTGTGATTGGTTCTCCCTATCTCCCCCCACCTTCCTCTTACCCTCCAGGTATGTCTACTCTCAATATTGGTCCTAGGGTTTTTTACCTATCCTGGATTCCCTGTGTTTCCAGCTCTTAATAGTACTTGTGTACATGCTCTTGTTTAGCCAGGTTTGTAAGGTAGAATTGGGGTCATGATAGTAGGGGTGGGGTGGGGGAGAAAGTATTAAAGAGCTAGAGGAAAATTATATGTTTTATCAATGCTATACTGCACCCTGACTGACTCGTCTCCTCCCCATGACCATCCTAAAAGGGGATGTCCAGTTGCCTTCAGATGGACTTTAGGTCTCCATTCTACACTCACCCTCAGTCACAGTGATATGATTTTTTTATTTTGGTCTTTGATACCTGATACCTGAATTTATTGATACCTCGTGATCACACAGACTTGTGTGTTTCTTCCATGGAGGCTTTGCTGTTTCTCAGTTAGATGGTTGCTTGTTTATCTTCAAGCCTTTAAGATCCCAGCCACTCTATCTTTTGATAGCCAGGCACCATCAGCTTCCTTCTCCACATTTGCTTATGCACCTACTTTGTCTTCAGGGATAATGTAAGCAATGTTAGCTTCATGGAATGCTAGTTTAATGGAACAAAGTGTTCTTGCATTGAGGGAGTACTTTAGTGGGGGCCCAATGTTGTTACTTAATACTAAACCTATAAACATATGCACATAGATCTATTTCCCCATCATTGTATATAAATATATTTACATATATACATGCCTGTATTTAGACCTGTATTTAAATGCTCTTTGCCTCCTTGTTCTTTCCTCTATTTCCTTTTACTTTCTTCTTGTTCACTATTATGTTCAGCCTTCATTTGTGTTTCAGTAATTCCTCTCGGCTACATTGCCCTTGATCAAACCCTACCAGACCTCCTACATCTTCCTTGCCATTCACTTTAGATCACATGACGTCCCCTTCTATATCTTACTGTGACAAGTAGTGACTTGGATCTTGGCTCATGAGAGGACATCTAAGATATAAATATTGGTCTCTCTCCATCCAAAGGAAAGAAGAGTGGTGAATGTTCATAAATCCATGGAAACGATTATTCCCATGAACTGATGGATGGCACAAACATCTGACAGATGTTAGTTCTGAAACCCAACTCACACTAATGGTCCCAATTTCTGCCAAACAATAGACATATCCTAAAGAGTTGTGTCCTTTCACTGTATGTACTGAATCTGAAAGCTGAGCAAATAACCCGAGAAGCTAGGCAATATGAGGAAGAACACAGTGCCGGGATGTGAGAAAAACTTACTGACCACCTACAGTATGCAAATGACACAACTTGCTTGCTGAAAGTGAAGAAGCTGCGGAAGATCTCAGCAGGGATTTGCAGCTCAACGTAAAGAAAACAAAGGTGCTCACAATCGGACCCATGATAAATGGAAAGGAGATTGAAGCTGCCAAAGATTTTGTCTTGTTTGAATCTACTACCGAGGTCCAGGGAAGCAGTAGTCAAAAAATAAGATGGCATATTCCTTTGGACGGTGTTAAAGAGTAAGGTTGCTATATTGAGGACTAAGATGTGCCTGACTCTCGAGTCATGATATTTTCAATGACCTCCCATGCATATGAAAATTGGACAATGAATAAAGAAAAAACATAGACAATGTTGCATTTGAATTATGGTGTTGGCAAAGAATATTGAAAACACAGTGGACTGGTAAAAGAACAAACAAGTCTGTCTTGGAACAAATATAACCAGAATGCTCCTTAGAAGCCAAGATAATGAGACTTCGGCTCACACACTTTATAAATGTTATCAGGAGAGACCTGTACTGAGAAAAGATCAGGCTTGCTGGGTGAAGTAGAGGGTGAGTGAAACAGAGGAAGGGCCCTCCTTGAGATGGATTGACACAGGGGCGGAAAGCATGGCTCACACATAACCATTGGGAAGATAGAAGGTGTAGAACTGTTATTCATTGGAACCAACTCAATGGCACTTACCAATTGCATTGGGGGAAATATGTGCAAGATATGCATAAGATATTAGAGAAATGCCAATTAAAATAATAATGAGATGTCATCTCACACTGATGCTTTTGACAAAATTCAATAAAACAAAATAAATTCTGGAAAGGATATGAAGAGATATGAACAGTTTTCCACTGCTGGCAGGACTATAGAATTGTACAACCACTATAAAAATCAGTATGCTACTTCCTTAAACAAATGTAAATACAAATCCTTTATGATCCAGCAATCTCTTTACTGGATATATACCCTAAAGAAATCAAGAATACAACATTAACAGACCTGCACACCTATGCTTATTGCAGCAATTTCCATAATAGCAAAAACATGGCAACAGCCCCAAACCTCAATTATAAAGGAATAGATAAACAAGTTCTGGTACATTCATCCTATGGAATTTTATGAATAAATAAAAAATGATAACTTTCTTAAATACTAGAGAACATTATGCTTTGCAAACTCAGTCAATCTCACAGAGATAACTAATATTACCATTGTTATAAAGAATAAACAAAGAAGAAACATGGGTTATGAACTAATAGACACAACTTTGATAAATATGAGGAGGTCAGGGTCAGGGATAGGAACAGGGAGAGAGTGGTGTTGTGGGGGGAAACACATATATGGAGCGTTTAATGGGACATTGTTGTTGATTTTCTTTCTTGAGATGGACTGTGTATGTATATATACATATACAGTATGTTTCTTTAAAAATAAAAAATACGTAAACAATCCCTTCAGATTCCTTATTGCTCAAGCCTAAAATTAAAGGCAGCATTTTACCAAGGACAACATGCAGAGAAGGAAAGGAAATAGGCAACAGGGGAAGAAATAGGATGTGTGGCGGTTCTCTGGAGTGCCGTGAGTGAGATGAAATTAACAACCTGGAATTATATATGGTTTTTTGTTTGGGCTTTTTTATTTTGGTTTCTTTTTTCAAACTTCTGTTTTCTTTTTGTTTGGTCTCTGTCGACGTTGGGTTGCCTTCTTATATAAGACAGGTATGGGAAGCAAGCTCAAGGAGAAAGCAAGGGGACTGATGGTCCTGAGGGGAATAGGGAGAGAAGGAAACAGGGGAAGGAAGTGGTGAGCGAGCCATGCCATGGACAGGAAACAACTAGGGAATTAAAATCAACAGCAAGGACATAGAGATCCTGGGGGTGTTGGAGCAATAGCAATCTAGCTGAGAAGAATTACTAAAAGGTGGAAGTAGGGCAAGCGTGATAGTGGAACAGGAGGAAGGTGATAGAAAACAGGAATGATCTGCGAAACAAAGCTGAGATAGTTTCAGTTTATTGTGCCGACCTGGCCTATCAATTGAAGGACACAGAGACAAATAGCTTGGTAAGCCTTGCCTTTCTAGTTCTTGGGTCTCATGCTTTGTAATGGTTGGACCAGGGTGCAGCTGCTTTAGCCAATTCCCTGCTTCAGCTG
The DNA here is from genome assembly GCA_004026705.1 of Nesogale talazaci. NCBI lineage: Eukaryota > Metazoa > Chordata > Mammalia > Afrosoricida > Tenrecidae > Nesogale > Nesogale talazaci. Next base: position 26,433 of record PVJH01009827.1, on the reverse strand, counting down.
GCAAGGCCACTTCCTGCAAGACATCCCTGAGGAGAAGCCACATGGACCTACCCCAGTGCAGCCCTGAGAGCTAGAACAACTATGTGGAGACCCCTGCCAGCGCTGAGATGCTGACACGGTCACTGATTCTGTTTTCCTCCTGCAGTTCGTACCATTTGTGTTTTGATGGAGAAGGACTTTGTGGATTGGTATTAGATATATGGGTTAATGTTAGACTTGTGGGCTCGGGCAGCACTGGGTTGGGATGTTTTCTGGATGTGCACTTATCCTTTATATAAAACTCTCTTTTATTTAATTAAACTCTCTTATACATATGAGTTTTTGTGGATTTGTTTTTCTAACGTATCCAGGCTAATATAAAAGCTATGAATAGAGGTATAAGCATAGGTGTGTACATATACAAATACATTAATTCATAAAAATAGAGGTATTGGCCTTTGTACATTTATTATATGACAATACACTGATATAGTGGATAGACGTCAGGTCTCTGCTTATGTCCTCCCTCAATGCAAGAACACTTTGTTCTAACAACCTGACATTCTGTGATCTCACCCTCCTCCCCTGCACAATTGCTGAAGACAAAATGGGTGCATAAGCAAATGTGGTGAAGAAAGCTGATGGTGTCTATCAAAAGATAAAGCGTCTGGAGTCTTAAAGTCCTGAAGATAAACAAGCAGCCATCTAGCTGAGAAACAACAAAGCCCACATGGAAGAAGCACACCAGCCTGTGTGATCATGAGATGTCAACAAACCAGGTAACAGACATCAGAAGACCCAAAACAAAGAAACAAACAAGCAAAAGCCATATTGTTGAGAACAAAGGAGATTGGAGTGGAGACCCAAAGTCCATCTGTAGAGAATGGGACATCCCCTCACTGAGGGTTCATAGAAAAGAGATGAGTCAATCAGGGTGCAGGGTGCAGCACTGATGAATCACACAATGCATCTCTGGTTCCTTGAGGCTTCCTCTTCATCCCCACCCACTATTATGATCCTTTCTCTGTAGGCTAGACTGGAGCATGTACACAGGTACAGAAAAAACATAAGAGCTCACAACACACGGAATCCAGGAATGGGAGTAGTGATACGGGAGGGCAAAGTGAAGGTGGAAAGAGGAGGAGGGGATGAAGGGGTAACTGATCATGATGATCGATACATAACTGCATCCCCACCCCCACCCCCTTACATCAATTCTATCCAGCATATTTGTACATGTGTTGCCATCATCATTTCCTAAACATTTACTTTCTATTTGAGCCCTTGGTATCTGCTCCTCTTTTTTTCCCCTCCCTCCCCACCCTCTGCTCCCTTCATGACCTCTTGATAAATAATAATTTTTTTCATATCTTACAGTACCAGCTGTTACCCTTCACTCACATTTTTGCTGTTCATCCCCCTGGGAGGGGTGATTTATGTGTTGATCATTGAAATCAGTTCCCTCTTCCTTGTCTTCTCCCCCACCCCTCCTCCACCAGCCCCCTACTCTCCTGGTGTCAATTCTCTCTGTTCCTGAGGGCTTTATCTGACCTGGATTCAGTGTGTTGTGAATCATGAAATTGACATAGGTACATAACCACCACAGAGGGGATGTCCTATTGTGTACAGATGGGTTTGGGGTCTCTGCTACTTCTTGTGTCTTCTGATGCCTGTTACCTGATTTCTTCCACACCTCATGAATGCACACACTGGTGTGCTTCTTCCGTGTTTTATGGCCTCTTGGTCAAGAAAGGTGAACAAGGCATATTTCTCCAAAGGAAATGTGAGCTACCTATGGGGGGGGCAGGGGGCGTCAGTGAAATTTTACTTGGACTCTTCTCTTTATCACTCATATTCCCTTGCTTTACTATTATTCGCTTTTTATATATCTCATAAATGGGATTTAAGATAGTCTTTTAATCTGATCTTTTTTTTGTAGGCATCACTGCTCACCAGTGGGAGTAGGAGGCCCAGCCTTGCTCCTGGAGAGCTGCTGCTGGATTTGAACCATCAGCCTTGTGGGCCGCAGTCCCGTACATAACCACTACGCCACCGGGGCTCAGCCCTGATCTTCTTTGGTTCACTCAAGGACACCCTAATATTTGATCACATTCATATTTGTACACTGCTAAGGTAGGTGAATTCCTAAAAGTAATTTGAAAAGATTTTGCCTCTGGGAAAAACTTAGGGTTTGGTATTTTGTTTTAATGCCTAAGGCAGGATGGACAACTTTCTGCTGTTGACTTAATTGTATCAGTTTACAACTAGATGTTGTGAAAAAGAAACAGCTACTTCAGAAGTCTTTAGTAACAAATGCTATACTCTGCTAGAGTAAGTACATCTTTCTGTATGATTCTACCTCTCTTTCTAGGAATGTTGTGCATGTTTACAAGTGTGTATGTGTGTGCACAAAGGTCTAAATGTGAATATTGTTCTATAATCTTTCTCTTTACCTTTGCGTTCATCTTTCTCTCTCTTCCATCTATTTTATTCTCCTTCTTTTGCTCACATAGCCCAAGTCGGTTTGTCTCTTTTCACTACAATGCCAAACTGTAGTCCAGCGTCTTACTGCTGGTGCCATCACATGACTGAGATTACAGATAAATACTTGAGCCTGGATTCTCCGTCGTTTGTTGTTACCAAGTGTCATTGAGTTGGTTCTGACACAGAATAATCCTGTGTACTAGAATGAAACACTGCTCAGTACTGCTACACACACACACACACACACACACACACACACCACTGCCATTGAGTCAATTCTGACTCACAGTAACCCCTATCTATACCTTTACAGGATCCGACAGCCGATTCCTTCTCCTGAGGAGCACTTGGTGGCTTTGAACCGCTGACCTTGATATTAGCCGTCCAAACTTTACCTGACAGCACCGCCAGGGCTCATCACAAGCCTGGCGATACTAGAAGCCATTTTGCAGCTGCTGTATCAATCTAGTTCATTGAGGATCTTCTTTCTCACAGACTTTGTACTTCACCAAGCATAGTATCCTTTTCCAGGGACTAGTCTCTGAATAACAGGAGTCTTGTCATCCTAGCTTCCAAGGGACATTCTTGCTATATTTCTTCCAAGACAGATGTATGTGTTCTTCTGGAAATTCTTAGTATATTCAATATGTTTGGTCAATATCACAACACAGAGACATTAGTTATCATCGGTTTTCCTTATTCCATGTTCATTTTTTGCACTAATATAAGACCATTGAAGATATCATGACTTAAGCAAGCACACTTCAGCTCTCAGTGAACATGTTTGGTCTTCAATACTTTCAGGTTTTTTTGGGGGGGAGGGAGCACCACTGCCTCTGGTGGTCATGGGTGACTCTTCAATACTTTTAAGAAGCCTTGTGTAGCAGATTTGCCCAATGCAGCACATCATTTGGTTTCTTGACTGCTGCTTCCATGAGCATTGATTGTGGATCCAAGAAAGATGAAATCTTAACAACTTCAATACTTTCCTTAATTTTCATGATGTTACTTAGTGGCCGAGTAGTTAAGATTTTTGCTTTCTTATACTGACTGCTGTAGTGTTGTTTTTTTTTTCACCTTCATACTTCAAGTCCTCTTCACATTCAGCAACCAAGTTGATATAGATATACATATCAGCAGTTGTTAATGAATACTTCTCTAAAGTTGATACTGTGCTCTTCTTCATATAGGATGGTCTGTTGGGTAGGTTTCTCTAGAGAAACAAAATACTTATGATTCTATATATAAGAGGATAGGTTTATACAGCAATGTGTTAGTCCAGGAAGACTGGAGAAACAAATTCATAAATACACATAATTATATAAGGAAGAGGTTAATATACAAGAGGAATGGAACATTGAGAAAGCATCCCAACCCAGTCCAGTCCAAGTCCATAAGTCCAATATTAGCTCATATGTCTGATATCAACCCATATGTCTGATATCAACCCATATGTCTGAAATCAACCCATTAGTGCATGTAGCACATGCAATGACACCAGGACAATCACAGACCAGTGGGTGCAGTATCTTGTGTATGCAGTGGCAGTAGAAGCATCTCAGCACTGGCAGGAGTCTCCCTGTGGCCTCTCCAGTCCCAGAGGTTTGGTTATATCAAGGTGAGTGTATGTGACTTCTCCTCCGAGGTATCTCGCAGAGAACCAATCTTCTGTCTTGTCAGCTGCAATGTCTCCCAAGGACTGAGTCATGTGTCTTGTCATTGGAGCATCTCCAAGAGGGACAAGAATACCATGAGATTTCCCAGAATTCTCAGGAGAAAGTCATGCCCCCATAGAGGTTTCATTGGCTACCTCCAGATTGACAGGCTGGACTCCACCCCTACACTCTTAATCAAATTGGCACCAGGGTACATGACTGCCACAAGAAATAAGGACTGTAACAGCTAATTAGTCCACAAAGAGTACAGAGGACTCAGTTCAACTCACTTTCATGGAACAGTTCATATACTGGAAATCCTTCGATTCACATGGGCTGCCCAGTCCAAGGTCAAGAAAGCAGACAGGGAAGTCCTCCCTTGGGCAAGGCAGGCAGAGTTTGCCTGCAAGCAGCAAGCATCAGGATCAATCAGCAACAACCAGTAGCTCAGGAGCTTAGTGAGGGAGGCCCAGATGGGATAGCAAACTCAATAATGCAAGGTGACAGGATCTACCAGCCTCAAGCGTAAGTGATGTGTGCACCAGCAGTTGTCGAAGCAGTTGTCGAAGGAGCCTTAAACCAGTGGTTCTCAACCCATGGGGTGTGACCCTTTTGTGGGTCGAACAACCCTTTCACAGGGGTCACCTGATTCATAAAGCAGCACAATTACAGTTATGAAGTAACAATGACAACAACTTTATGGTTGGGAGTGTCACCACAACATGAGGAACTGTATTAAAGGGTTGTGACTTTAAGAAGGTGGAGAACCATTGCCTTAAGCTCTAGTGACAGGATCCATGATCCACGGTTTGACTTGGCTCACAGGTGGGGTAGCACATATGTTGAGGCAGAAAACTAGTTAGAGCAACAGCACATTGGTCCGGTCATCAGACAGCAAGAGAAATAGAGGCAGGCCTTGCAAAACCATTCATCTCTTTGACCTCCAATCAAACTGTAACCTGATTGATCCCATGTGTTCCTAATGGCCAGGTTGGTACAATAAACCTAATTATCACAGAGGATTATTTGCTTGGCATACATCTTGAATAAATGTGATTCAGAGATGCAGCCCTGACATGTGATGTTCCTGAACTTAATCCACTGAGTATCCCCTTGTTCTATTTAAACAACTGTTTCTTGGTCCCTGTACAAGTCCCAAGGGAGCACAATGAACTGTTTTAGAATTCCCATTTGGAAGGCTTATTACAAGTATAAATCATTGCCATCAAGTAAGACTGTTTCACTTAAAACTTCTGAGTTCAATGGATGAGCCCCTTCGGGCCAGTGGTTGGATTGGAGCTGCTGGAAGGGTGGAGAGAAGGTGGGGTAGAGAGACGGAACCAACTGCAAGGATATACACATAAGCTCCTATTTGAAGGATGGGCATCAAAGGAGTGGGTTGGGGGAGAGGTTGGGCAGTGTAAGATATGACAGAACAATAACAATGTATAAAGTATTGAGGGTTGGTGGGGAGGAGAGAGCAGGGGAAGAGGGGAAGGGATGGAAAAGCTGATACCAGGGGTTCAAGGGAAAAGGTGGATGATTGGAGAACGATAATAGCAGTGGACATGTGAAGGTGCCTGGCACAGTATGTTTATTTATGTATTGTGAGAAACGATGTACGAGCCCCCGATAAAATGATTTTTTAAAAAGAGAGAAAAGAAATCAAGAAAAAGAACTTCCGAGTTACTGAAATGCATAATGCATTATGCAAAGTTCATGATGATAGGCATGTCTTTTTTTGTAATACAAATCACTGCCCAGGTATAATGGTGACAAGAAAATCCAACACCCATATGCTTGCACACTAGCCTTTAGCATAACTAGAGTGGCGTATACTCCTCCATGCGCCTCTGCTTAAGCTAATCTTGGTTTACTCAGACCCATGCAGATTAATTTCTTTTCCTTGCCAATCAAGGTTGTCAGAAATCTTTTCTCAGAATCAGAGATTTGCAAACGTACCTCAGCTCCAGAATTCCGAGAATTCAGAGCAACTTCTGATGGGGGGCAAGAAAGGTTTTCGCAGGCAGTTTTCACTCTGCTCTTAAACCATGGAGTGGATCCTTGACTTTTTCTTAAAATTCATGAAAATAATTCAAGCATTCAGTGGTTCTCTTTAGCTTTCCCTTCTGACCTCTGATCTTTTTTGGTCTCTTGTAGCTAAAAGAAAAAATAAAGGGAGGAGCCACAGAGAGGAGTGTAGTGAGGGATGTTGCATTGAGGAGGTTGTAATGAATGAGATGAAGTCAAAATGTGTATGGATTATTGAGTGAGAAAACTGATGATCTGTTCTGTAAGCTGTTTGCCCAGTTCACAAAGCGAAGTTTATAAAAAGTGAAATAAAGGAAAAGATAATATTTCAGCATATTCTAGACCTGAATGAAAATTCTAGCAAAATCTTCTTTTAGTCAACAGTCAGTTCTACAACTGTTGACTAATTCCATTCATTGCTCTCAGTCTCAGAAATCATTGATTTTATACCTACCCATACCGTGTAAGTATTATTGACCCATTTCCAACAGTTTTAATAGAATTCCAACATCTTTAAGACTTATTTCTTAAAGAAATTCATTCTTAAGGTTATATCGTATAACCTCTCTCATTCTAAGATGTCATGCAGCATGTTAAACAGTTTTCAACAATTCATTTGATCTTATTAACAAATATGTATGCGGGCCTGGCTAGTGCCAGCCACCTGGAATTGAGCCAAACAATACAGAATAAAAAATCCTACCTCTTACCTTCTAGTGGGAGTGAGGAAAATGACAAACAAAATAAAATTTTAAAGTACGATGTGGAAAAAGTAGAATTGCTACTCACTAATACCTATAAGCCGGGGTAGAACTGCCCATGTGGGTTTCCAAGACTAACTCTTTACAGGAGTGTAAAGCCTTGTCTTTCTCCCAAGGATGATGGTTTTGAACTGCTGACATTGTGGTTAGCAGCCCACTTTGTTTCTACTAAGACACCAGGGAAGGCAGGTAGATACAATTGGGGAGGTTGTAATTTGAAATAAAGCGTTTAACCAGACCAAGTCTTTTGAAAGACACACTTTTATATTAGCTAGTCTTGATATTAAAAACCAAGAAATAGTCATTTTATACTCCTACTACTATAAAAAAGGTGAAATAGTAGTTTCTAATAGCTTTGAAATTTGTATGCCTTTGACAAGACATTTTTTGTGTGGATTTATCTGCTACCCAAAAGGGGGAAGGGTAAGCTAGAGTTTAAGGTCGGCTGGTTGTCTGCGGCTGCTTCAGTGCAATAACTTTATAGCAATATTTGACTTTCTAAATTATCTGGGCATCTTGATGACAGGTCTCCAGGCAGTTAATACTGGGGGGAGAAAAATGAGTACCAAAAATCTATCTTGGGCAGTCTTCTAATATCTGTCACGTCAAAAAAAACTCAAGCAGAAAATACTTGTACGCTGCTACATTTCACATACAACAAAAAACAGCATTAGCTTGCAGCCAGCCAGTCGTTGCTGACTCAGTGACCCACGATGGGTTTCCAAGACTGTAACAGTTTACCAGAATGGAAAGCTCAGTCTTTCACCTGGGGAGTGTCTGGTAGTTGCAAACTTCCAACCGTGCAGATCAAAATCCAACTCGTAACTAACTATTACACCACAGCTCCAAATAACAATATTAATCATCTATAAATACTTGTGGATTAGTAGAGCATTTAAATTTCATTGTTTTTCTGCATATGAAAATGAGATTCGGTTTCTTCTGTATTGCTGTGCCTGGCTTCTCTTGAAAATCTTATCAATCATATGGATATTGCTTCAGCTTCTAGCCAGACACGTGAATGGTTCCTAACCCTGTCTGTGCACTGGAATAATCTTTTAAAAATATTGATGTCCTCATTTGAATGCAGTCTAAATCTCTGGGAGCAGGGTCCATGCATCTCCAGGTAAAGAAATACATCAGGATAGCCTGATAGAGACCTTGGCCTATCATCCACTGGCAGTCTCTCTCCTCCAGCAGTTCTGAGGATATCTCTATTTGATTAAATAGAATCCCTCAAAATTCTCATCGACCTAGAACTTCAGAATGTGATCTTCTTTGGAAATAGGGACTTTGCATTTCCCATCGCGGGGAAATGACATGGAGGTGGGTGTATCTGACGTCCTCCAGCTTCCCTATTGCTAAAGGGATATCTCTATATTCCATCTTTCCTTCCTATTCTAACACCAACCCTTCATTCCTAAGCTGGGTTCGATCATTTGTTGCATTGACCCCACAGAACTCCCAGATAATAGTGGGCTTATTAGGGAAGTAAATAGGTTCCGACATTTCAGGATCAGCAAACAGTAAGGATAAAATCATTGATCCACGTCAATACTTCTCCTCACCCAGCAATTCTCAGCCTCTCAGTCGCATGGTGGCCAAATCTCTCTGCAATCCTAGCCATATCTCTTGCCACTCCTCAGTCACATGATTCCTTGGCGTTTATTTCTACAGGCCAGGAAGCCAGTCTGCCTGTAACTCTGTCCCACAGTTCCATGATCTTAGGCCAGAAGAGGAGAAGGTACCGCATAGTCTCAGTGCTGCTCCTCTGAGTTTCCATGATCCAGTCTCTGATGTATCCAATCTCGGTGGCCTCATCACTTCAGAGATCTTGAATGTGCTTTTCCAAAGTCCTCAGGCTTTCTCTCTCTGCTGCTTCAAAAATGACTCATTCTTAGAGCCAGGAGGCTAATAACAAAAACTGATATGGATCTTTTATTAGTGTTGTACACACCTTATTTGCATAGTCTCACTCAATCATTTGATGGGATTACAGAGTCTTGGGTCCATCGAAGTAATGAATAATGAGTTTACGATCTCTAGATGAAATCATCCTAAACTTAGCGTGGGTCTTAAATCTACTAAGTGATATCTTCATCAAAAAAGGAGTAGACACAGAGAAGAAGGCATCAAAGAGAAAAATACGCATAGATTGGGGTATGCTCTAAGGGTACCAATGAGCCGTGAGAAGCTGAGAGGAGAAGAATTCTTCTCTAAAACCTGTCAGAGAGAGTATGTCTGTGGTGGTCATGTGCTTATGTTAATTTCATGATTGAGATGTAGGGGTGGAGTGTGGCCTGTTAATCTGGAGATAGCCATTGAGTAGCCATTAAGGCCTCCGTGTGGTCATGGCTTTCTCCTGAGACTTCTGGGAAATCTCGCGATATTTCCCTCATAGAGAGGAGAAGCCATCTCCCCAGATGTTGGGAGTTAGTCTCTGAGACGATGAATTACGGATGAGACAAGATGACTGTGTCCAAGGAGCTGAAGGAGCCAGAGGAGAAGCCACATGGCCTTACCCTGATGGAACCAAACCTCTGAAGCTGGAGAAGCCACGTGGAGATCCCTGCCAGCGCTGAGTTGCCTCTACCACCACTGGATGCTGTTGATGGGCCCTGAGCCCTGGAAGCGAGGAGCCATGGGGAGACCCCTGAGAGTGCCGGGACTCTGCACCCACTGGCCCGTGACTTCGTGAGTCGGAAGGAGACTTTATAGCCTAGTATCAGGCATATGGGCTAATACTGGACTTATAGCTTTGAACTAGACTGGGTTGGGATGCTTTCCTAATGTCTCATTCCTGTTGTATATAAACCTTTTCCTTCTATCCATATGCATGTCTATGAATTTTGTTTCTCTAGTCTACCCAGACTAACACAATGACCCAAGCCATGGTATTTTCAATGGCCTCATATACCTGTGAAAGATGGACATTGCATAAGGAAGACCAAAGAAGTACTGATGCATTTGAATTACGTTACTGACAAAAGAACAAATCATTGTGTCTTGAAAGAACAACAGCTAGCCTGCTCTTCAGAGGCAAGAATGGTGAGACTTCCCCTCATATACTTTGGGTATTGTGGTAATTACATAATCTGGTGTCAACTTGCGGATTAAAAGTGAGGGGGTGGAGTCTGGCCTGTCAATTGGGTCATAGCCAAGGAGGCCTCTGTGTGGACATGGCCTTCTCCTGAATATTCTGGGAGGTCTGGTATTTTTCTCCTTGGATGTAGGGAACACATGCTCTCGCTCAGCTTACCCCCTGTGAGACAGTCCTGTGGAGAAAACACATGGAACTACGCTTGTGCCCCTGAGCTGAAGGTGCCATGTAGAGATCTCTGCCAGTGCTGAGATGTTTACAACATCATTGGATCCACAAGACTTTCCACACTGGTCTGTGATCTTCCTGCATTTAGCATCATTTCATGTATTTTGAGAGTTTGAAGAGGAATCTATAGATTGGTATCAGACGTAGGGGCTAATATCAGACTGATGGACTTGATCTGGACTGGGCTGGGACATTTCCTCAATATCCAATTGCTTTTATAGATAAAACTCTTTCTTAGACACATGCATGTGTGTGTCTATGAATCTGTTTCTCTAGTCCACCTGGACTATCATAGGTATGTTGTTAGGAAAATCCAGTCCCTGGAGAGGGACATCAGACACAGTAAAATTGAAAAGAGGAAGGCCCTCAATGAGAGGGGTTGACACAGTGATGGCAACAATGGGCGGAAGCAAAAAAATCGTTGTGTGGATGGCACAGGACTGGGCAATGCTTGGTTCTGTTTTGTTGTGGGGTCAGTATGAGTTGGAGCTAATCCAAGGCACCTTCCAGCAGCCACAACACGACCCTGCTGACACCCAGATGTCAGGTTACCATCTCCACAACTCACTGCTGTTGTTTTAAGGCAACAAGCTTGTGGTACTTTGTTAAGGCAGCTGTAGAAAATGGATGCAGGTGCCTAACAAGATTAGCAGTTTATTTTCTCTGCACAGACTCCAGTCTTCACCTCACCCACCAATTTTTTTCTATTGTCTTTTCCCCCTTGCCTTATTTCTTGTCCTTTTCTTACCTGCTGCTGTCTGAAACCTACCACCAGTATGCACAAAGGGTGTTTGATTCTGCTGGTAGCCAACGTTGAGCTAAATTTTCAGCCCTCTGATGCAAAACAGATCCCGTTACTTGAGATTGTCCACTCATCACTTCAGCGGCTGCTTGTGTGGTTCCCTGGGGCCTCTCCACACTCTGCCAGACGGGCTTCCCTCCAAGGCTTGTGTTACAAGTGGGGTAAGTCCTCAACATAGCACTCCTTGAATGGCCTCAGGATTCCCATAGTGCCATAAAATCTGAGTATTCCCATTATGCCTTATAAGACAACTCTTCAGCCGGCCATTCCTCACTTCCCCCTATCAACCTCCACAGGTTATATACACCTACCTCCCTTACAGGTACCACCCCCTCTTCCTATGTCTACCATTGGTTCCCTAGACAATTTTTACTCATTTTTCAGAATCTTAATTCAATTGTCGTTTCCCTCAGAAATCTTCTCTAACTACTTTGATTACAGTGTTGTATATACAGTGTATATGTACAGTACAGTGTTGTACACTATACTTTAAAAGTTTATGTGTTTATGCAGATGGCTCCTCAAGGCAGAAGATGGGTCCTTATTTTTACATATAGTACATATCTTGGAAGAAATATGGGTGTTTCTACACCTGTAAAGAGTTACAATCTTGGAAACCCATAGGAACAGTTCTACCCTGTCCTTCAGAGCTGCTATGAGTTGGCTTTGACTTGATGGCAGTGAGTTTATCTATTTTATTATACTTTAAAATTAAAACAGTAAACATAGATGAAACTTCTTAGTCAATGCTGAGTGAAAGAAAGGATAGTTGGCTCCATAGAGCATAGCTGACAAACTATAACTCCCCTATGGGCCATTCCAGTCTACTCCCGTTTTTTTGCAGATAAAGTTTTATTGACACACAGCTACCTTCATTGATATAGCTTAGGTGAGAAGTCACAACAGAGACCATATGACTAGCAAACCTAAGACTTTATTATTTAGACCTTTGCTGGAAAAAAAAAGTTGGCTCCTGACCTAGAGAAAACTTGAGACATGAGGTCTCTCACTGACCCATAGCACTACAGGAGACAGCTCTGGGGACACAGTGAAGAGGTCTGCCCAATCTGATCTAAGGGTGTGCAACAGGGCACCAAGGGGAACAAAGCAAGGATGTCCCCAAGGAATACCAAAAGAACACAGACTTTGGGGCCAGCATGTGGCACCCCATCAGACTTGACTGGAAAACACTCACATAGGTCAACAAACTGACCTGGAACTATTTATAGTCTTTTCTTTTTTTTCTTTTTTTTTTTTTGCTGTTGATTTTGTTGTTGTTATTTTGTTTTGGTTTTTTGTTGTTATGCTTTGTTTTTGTTCTTATTATTGTCTCTGGATGTCTATCCAGATAAGAGAGGCAGGATAAGCAATCCAGAGGAGGAAATGATAAAAACAATAGACCCTGGGGAGGACACAGAGTGGGAGGCAGGGGAAATGAAGAGGGTGTCAACAAACTCAAGGAAAGGGGATCAAGTAATCTAAAATTCATGACAAGGAGAGCAGGGGATACCTGATGGGGCTTGATCAAGAGCAACGCAGCTGAGAGGAATTACTGAAAAGTGAATGAATGCTGAACATGATAGTGGGATAAGAGGAAAGTAAAAGGAGATAGAGGAAAGAACTAGGAGGCAAAGGACTTTATAGAGGTCTAAATTCAGACATGTACATATGTAAATATATGTATATATAATGATATGGAAATAGATCATACATTTATTTGTTAAGTAGTAAGGTAGTAGACAGACACTGGGCCTCCATTCAAGTACTCCCTCAATGCAAGAACACTTTGTTCTAATAATCTGGCATTCCATGATGCTTACTTTCCTGACACGATCACTGAAGACAAAATGGGTGCATAAGCAAGTGTGGTGAAGAAAGCTGATGGGGCCCAGCCATCAAAAGTTATAACATCTGGGGTCTTAAAGGCTTGAAGATAAACAAGCGGTCATCTAGCTGAGGAGCAACAAAGCCCACATGGAAGAAGCACATCAGCCTGTGTGATCACGAGATGTCAATGGGATCCAGAACAAAAAATCATATCAATGTGAATGAAGTGAAGGACAGAGGAAAGACTGTAGATAAGTAGCCCACTGTAGATAAGTAGACATTTCCTTAGAGAAGGTCAAAAGGAAGAAATGAGCCAGTCAGGGTGCCACATAGCACCAATGAAATACACAACTTTCCTCTAGTTCTTTAATATTTTCCCCCCCCCCCCCCCCGACCCACTGCTATCATGATCCCAATTCTACCTTACAAATATGGCAAGACCAGAGCATGTACACTGGTACAGATAATCTAGGGTATCCAGGACAGATAATCCCCTCAGAACCAATAGTTAGAGTAGAGATACCAGGGGGGTAAGGGAGAAGTGGTGGTAGAAAGGGGAAAGTGATAACAGTGATCGACATATTACCCCCTCCCAGAGGGATGGACAAAAGAAAATGGGTGAAGGGAGACAGGGTTGGAGTAAGAAATGAAAAAAAAGTATACATTTTCAAAGGATCATGAGGAAGGGAGGGGGTGGAAAATGAGTTGATACCAAGGGCTCATGTAGAAAGAAAATATTTTGAAAATGATGATGGCAACAGATATATAAATGTGCTTGACACAATGGATGGATGGATGGATTGTGATAAGAACTGTCAGAGCCCCCAATCAAATGAAAAAGAAAAAAAATGACATTTGTATATTTTCTTCTTTATTGAAGTGAAATTCACTTACATAAAATTAACCATTTTGATGCACATAAGTAATTTTAAGTTTGTTAGTAGGCACACCAAAAACAGAAAAGAGAATGAGATGAAAAATCATTTTCATTACACATTTTATTTGGAGTCCCTATGTGATAAATCCACTGCCCTTGAGTCGTTTCTAACACATAGTGACCCTATATATAAAACAAGATAAAAATGGTTTTGTGGGTTTCTGAGCCTGTAACTATTTACTGGCATAGAAAGCCTCATCTTTCTACCTTTGTGTGGCTGTTGGTTTTGATTGCTGACCTTGCAGTTAGCAGCTCCATGTGATAGAAGCAATTAACCTGTCAACACATAGCTGGTGGGTTAATACCACTCAGATCCACCTCAGAAAACAGATGTGGCTATCTGCTTCCAAGAGGTCACAGCCTTGAAAACACAATGGGGCAAAGTTCCACCCTGCATATCAGGGATTATCATGAGTTGGGTGTGGATTTTAGTTAACTAAATATACTCCCAAAGGCTATCACCTCATCAAGTATTTAACATAGCATTATAATGTAATGAGATGGTTTATGTGTTTTACATTCTTTTGGTATTAGTAAGTCTTTGCATCTGATGTGTATTTTATACTGACAGAACATTTCAACTTGCACTAGCTTCATGTCAAAAAGACTGTCATATTGCGTAGCACAACTTTAGATCCATGCATCCACGTGTAGTTGAAGAACTTGGTTATGAAAGGTTAAGAGTTCAATCTAAAGTGACACAGTTCATGGAAGAACTGGGCACTGAATCAAGCTCTCTTGATTCTTTGTCAAATTCTTCTTCCACCCCATCATACTGCCTTTGGTCTTATACTTATAGCTTCTTAGCAGACAGGTCATAAGGTCTGATTTTTTCATTCTGCACGAGAATTTTTAGTAAGGTTCCTCTTTTTGGATATTTCTTAACTTGTCTGCATTTTCACTTGCAGTCTCTAGATTGGCTGACCTTTCAACTCTGACGCAATCTGACAATCAGACATACTGGTTTGCAAACCAGAATACTAGATAGTCTTATTATTCAAGAGTTCTATTTTTGAGAGAACCATGGGCAAACATGAGATCAAGATCATGTTCACTGTTGTCGTAATAAGTGGAAAGCTTTCAGAAAGATTTGGTTTGGGCCCCATCTGGGACACCAGGGATGCTGAGTGGAAATAGAGCTGGTCTAATGGCCATGGGATATCAGAGGACAGAGAACTATGACATCGATTAGATCATCAAGTTTTGTTTTGTAAATACCAACTGTTACTATAGAATCGATAGCTATACTAAGTTGATACTTCAAGTCATTGAAGATGCTTGAAGAAGAAGTCAAGAGAGTAGTGGCTCTATATCTTATATTGTAATTCATCTAGCAGTCAATATTATCTGTCTATTTATTATTTTTTACAGCAATAGAATTTAAAATTTTATCGTGGTGAAAAGAGCAAAACATACACCAACTCAATAAATATTATAAGTACAATTCAGTAACACTATCACTGATATATATTTTTTAAAAGCTCAACATTTAAGGGACTTCTGCTGTTACACATTGTCTCGGTTATCTAGTATTGCTATCACAGAAATACAAATGAATAGGTCTAACAAAAAGAAACTTATGTTCTCTCCATTTAGAAGGCCAGCAGTCTGCATTCAAGATGCCAATCTATGCTGACTCGAAGTGACCCTACAGGATGGTAGCATTGCCCCTGCCTCCTGGGGATTTCTGAAACTGTAACTGCTTATGAGAGTAGAAATCGGGCTGAGCCCCGGTGGCGTAGTGGTTGTGCACGGGACTGCGGCCCACTGGGACGGAGGTTCAATTCCAGCAGTGGGGCTGGGCCTCCTACTCCCACCACCAGAGAGCAGTGATGCCCCCCACCCCCCCCCAAAAAAAAAAAGAGAGTAGAAATCCCATCTTTCTCCTGAGATTTCAACTAGAGGAAGGCTTTTCCTCTCTGAGTCACCACTTATGAATGTCCTTTCTTTTCAACTTTCTTGGTTCCTTGGACTCCATGTGACTGTACACGTATATTCCCTGACCTCTGCTTATTTAATACTTTTCTATCTTGTAAGAGGGTGCTACAATACACACCCTACACTAATCCGGCCTCATTAACACAACAAATGGGATTATAACCACAGACACAAAGATTAGGATTTACAATATCTGTTTTGGGGAGACACAATCCAATCCATAGCTAGAATATTTTTCTGGAATGAAAACAAATCTGAAACCTATGCTTATCTCTTAACTGGTTTCTAGAATTTGTTAGCTCATTTTAATAATTAAAAAATATTTTGAATCAAGGCTTTGGGTTGGTTTATGCCATTCTAAATTGCTAAAATCATTTCATATCTTTAAATTATACACATAGTGTTTACAGGATTTTTACTATTGATATTCCTAGACCTCAGATTCCCTAGGGAGCTTTTAGAAATGTGTGGCTGCCGTCCGAGGTGTTCGAAACCCCTTTGGACACACCACTATGGCATCCTGGGAGATCAGCCAGTGAAATGTCATCCTCAAGGGCCCACAACCACCCAAACAGCATCCGGTGAGAGCACTATCCAGTCACATTCCAAATAACAGAATTCTCATTGGCTAGAGTAAAAGTGAAACTACAGGAAGATACAGCGGTAGCTTGACATTCCCCTCTCCGCCCCCCGCTTCACCCAGTGAAGCTACTTGCAGGCAGCTCAAAGAAACACTTCTATGAGTCCCCGAAATGGGTGCCCAGTGTTCTTTGACTTTCTGGAATATAGGGCTGGGCTTCTCTGAAACAACATGTAAACAGCAACCAGCCCCAACAGCCTCACCGAAAAAGAAGCAGCCGCAGAAGATGATGCTGGAAGAAGTCATGAACCTAACAATGTACAAAGAAGAAGCAGAAATCTTTGGAATGTTGCTTGGAGTCATGCAGGATATGAGGGAGGCAATATGATAAAGGAGATAAAGGACATGATCAAAAGGGGAATATAAGACCTCAGGAATGAAATAACAAAGCCCAGTAACAAAGTAATAGACTTTGCCAACAGAGTTGAGGAGACAAAGAATAGCATCAGTGACCTAGAGGATGACCAGGCAGACTTCAAAAAGCCGGAAAGACAGTCAAAGAAGACAATCAGAGAAACTGAAGAAAGCCTGAGGCCACGTCTGACTCGTCGAAGGGGAACAATATTAGAATATTGGACTACTTGAGCAAGACACAACAAAGAAACCCACAGCAAAAATAGTGAGGGGATTTTCAGTGGAAAACATCACCAGTCTAATAAATGAAAATCAGACAATCATGCAGGAGGCTGAAAAAAGACTAGTCAAACTGAAGCCCAAGAACAATTCACCAAGATAAATAATAGCTAATTTATCTAACTATGAGGAAAAGGAGAAAATCAAAGACCGCGAGGGAAAAATATTAATTTATAAAGGTATCCAAATAGGAATATGTTCAGACCTATCAGAGGACATGATGAAGTAGAGGAGGGAGTGGAGTAACTTATTCCAGAAGTATAATAATTGAAGTATAATAAAGCAAACCCAAGAATAATATATCTAGCCAAATTATCAAGATAGATGAAGAAGAAAGAGTCTTCCCAGTCTCAAAGAATATGTGAAAAAAAAATCTCAGCCCTACAAAGATCCTTGCCAACCCAGTATGGGCAGAAGATCAACACTCATGGAGCACCAATAAGAGACTGTCACATATAAAAACTCCACCCTGAAGGTAACAAATCAAAAACAGCCCCCAAGATAGCACTGGATCAATAATGGAAAGATGGCAAGAATAAACCACACACACAAACACAACACAAACTGATAAGATGGGTAGATAGGAAAACACCCAACACAAAAAGTACAAGATGTCATCACAAATTCCACAGATGGATGTAATGACACTGGATATGAATAGACTGAACTCAGGTATTAAAAGACAGAGGCTAGTAGACTGGCTTAGAAAAAATAACCCATTGATCTGCAGCCTACAGGAGACATTTCTCCAGCTTACCGAAGAAAATAGGCTCAGAATTAAAGGCTGAAGAAAAAGATATCAAGCAAATGGCAATTCAAAAAAAGGAGGGGTAGCAATCTTAATCTCTGAAAAAAAATTATCTCAAGGTACAAACCATAGCAAGGGACAAGGAGGGGCACTATATAATGCTCAAGGAAACAGTAGACCAAGAACCAGTGAGTGCAACAGTAGACCAAGAACCAGTGAGTGCTACAAATATATACGCGCCCAATCAGAGATCCACAAAATTCGTAAATCAAACACTTCAAAAGATGAAAAAAGAAACAATTATAGTAGGTAACTTTAATACACCACTCTCTGCAAAAGACAGATCATAGGGACAGAAATTTTATAAAAAGTCTTCATATCTAAACAGCACAATTAGATGTCTTGTCATGATAGATATTTTCAGAGCTTTCTACCCAAATGGAAAATAGTTCACATTCTTTTCAAACCAACATGGCACATAATTAAAGATAGACCACGTATTGGGACACAAGTCGAAATAGTAAATTCAAGCACCTAGAGATTATACAGACTTCTCTCGCTGACCACTATGTCATATGCCTGGAAATCAACAAAGGACAATGAGGAACATAAGGGCAAACAATTGGAGAATGAATAACTCTCTATTGAAAAAGGAGTGGAGGCCCAGAACAAAGATGAAATCAGGAAGTTTCTAGAAACCAATGAGAATGAAAATACGACACACCTAAACCTTTGGGACATAGCAAAGGCATTTATCAGAGGAAGGCTGAGAGCGATATATGTGCACATGAAAAAGGAAGAGAGACTTATGGTTAATATGCTGACAGAAAACCTACACCCATTAGAGCAGACTCAACAGGACAATCATACTAAAAGCAAAAGGAAAGAAATAACAAAAATCAGTGCTTAGATAAAGGAGAGGGGAAAAAAACTATGGAAAGAATTGATACAGCTAAAGTTGGCTCTTTGAAATTATTAACAGAATTGATAGGCTTCTGGAAAACCTAAACAAAGGACAGAACAAATTTCAATAGCAAGGATGTGGAAAGAAACAGGAGACAATGCAAAGGACCCTAATGAAATCAAAAGGATAATTACACAGTACTAGGAAGGTCTGTACTCTAATGAATTCAACATCTTGGGAGACATGGACAAATACTTGGAAAAACAATCCTTCCCTAGACTATCTCTGATAGATGTCAAGAATTTCAATAGACACATAGCTATAGAAGAAACAGGCAAGGTTATTAAGGGACTACTAACCAAAAAAATCCCCTGGGCTAGATGACTTCACAGAAGAATTCTACCAAACATTCAGGCAAGAGCTGACATCAATCCTACATAAACTCTTCCAGACATAGAAAAAGACAGAAAACTTCCAAACTCTTTCTATGAAGTTAGTATAACTCTGATACCTAAAGTGGGCAAGGATTCCACAAGAAATGAGACCTACAGGCCAATATCCCTAATGAACATCGATATAAAAATCCATAGCAAAATATTGGTCAATAAGTTAAGATACAGGGTAGGAGCTATGAAATATGCAACCTTCCTCTAGTTCCCATGCTGCCTCCCACCCACTATCATGACCCCAATTCTACCACATAAATCCAGCTAGACCAAGAGATGTACAGTGAAGTTGGAAACATGGGAAACTTAGGATAGATGATCCATCAAGACTAGTGATGGAAGTGGTAATACCAGGAGGGTGGAGGGACAGAGGAATGGAGAGGGACAGCCAACTTCAGGGATCTACACGTAGCCTCCTCTCTGGGGCACGGACAACAGGGAAGTGAGTGTTGGGACACATTGGACAGTGTACAGGATGAAAAAATAATTTGTAAATTACTAAGGGTTCAAGGGGAAATGGGGGGAGGAAGGGTAATATAGGGAGCTGATAATGGGGGCCTGGAGGGAGGGAGAATGTTTTGAGAGTGATGATGGCAATGGGTGTGTAAAAGTGGCCTAAATACAACTGATGTTGTTAGGGATTGTGATGGCAGTTGTAGGGGGCCCCCAATAAAATGATTAATTTTTTTTAAAAAGGGGGGGAGGGGAAAGGGGAGTTTTTTTTAAAGAGGAGCTTGTATCAAGGGCTCAAGTGGAAAATATTGGGAAATGTATGTGGAAATATGTGTCCAAATGTGCTTGATACAAATGATGTACTGAATGTTGTAGTAGCTGTAAGAGCCCCCAATAAAATTTAAAAAATATTTTAAAAATATTGGTCAATAGAATACAAAAGCATATAAAACAAATAATTCACCATGACCAAGTGTGATTCATACTAGGGATGCAGGAATGGTTAAACACACAAACAACCATTAGTATTAGTTGCCACATTGACATGAAACATTAGAAGAACCACATGATTTGACAACATCTAACTCCCATTTCTGTTTAAGACACTCAAGAAGGTAGGAATGGAGGAAAATTCCTCAATATTATACAAGTTATATATGAAAAACCAACTGTCAATGTGGTAGTCAATGGAGAAAAGACGAAAACAATCCCACTGAAAGAGTTGTCCAGACAAGGAAGCTCCTTGTCCCTACTCTTATTTAGTCTCGTGCTGGAGATCCTACCTAACAACACGAGGCAAAGAAGATACATCAAAGGTATTCATCTGGGGAAAGAAGAGGCAAAACTATCATTATTTTCAGATGGCATGATTTTATGTTTTGAACATCCCCAAAATTTCACAAGTGGAGTGTTGGAAGTGATAGAGGAATATGGAAGAATGGCAGGATACAAGATCAACCAACAGAAGTCTATGCACATCAGACAAGATCACAGATGAGGCAATTAAAAAGGTGGTACACTTTACAATAACCAAGCAAAAATTGAAATGACTCGGTATATACCTGACTGAAAAAAAAAAAAAACCAAAAGATTTGTATGAGAAAAACTTCAGAACACTATTACAAGAAACCAAGAGTAACCTCAACTAATGGAAGAATATCCCAGGCTCGTGGATTGAAATACTCAATATAGTAAAGATGACAGTTCTGTTCAAGGCACTCTCTAAGTTTAATGCTCTCCCAATAAGGATACTGTCATCCTTCTTCATAAGGGAAGAAATGTTAATGGCCAACATATGAGAAAATATTTCCAATCATTAGCCATAAGAAAAATGCAAATTAAAACAACTATGAGATATCACTCAATGCTCTCAAAGATAGCCCAATTCAAAAATTCAGAAAGTAGCAAGTGTCGGAGGGGCTGTGGTGAGATAAGAACTCTTATCCACTGCTGGTGGACCTGTGAGTATATACAGTCATTATGGAAATCAACTTGGTGATCTCTAAAACAGATTGCAATTGAGCTAACATATGACCCAGCAATTCCCCTACTGGACATATGCCCAAAAGAGGCAAGAAACAAACTCATGAACTCCAATATTCATCACGGCACAGTTCACAATTGCACAGAGTTATTAACAACCCAAATTTCCATCAACGGGCGAATGGATCAAAAAAAACATGAACATGGTACATACATATACTGGAGAATTATACATCTGTAAAAAACAGTGATGAATATAAAAAGCACAATGCCACATGCGGAGAATTGGAGGAATCATGCTAAGCAAAGTAAGACAAGCACAAAAGGACAAGCTGAGTCTACTGAGGTAAGTTTAAAAAAATGGGACATAGGCTAAAAGTTATTATATACATGCATTCTTGGGGTGAGGTTCAGGTACTATGACAGGGGCCAAACTCAATCTAGGGATACATATGGCAGCCAACTAAATAGTAGGGGGAAAGAAAGAGAAAAAAAGAGAGATGGGTAGGGGGGGTGCAGG
This sequence comes from Nesogale talazaci, assembly GCA_004026705.1. Taxonomy (NCBI): domain Eukaryota; kingdom Metazoa; phylum Chordata; class Mammalia; order Afrosoricida; family Tenrecidae; genus Nesogale; species Nesogale talazaci. The sequence goes on along the minus strand of PVJH01009827.1, from coordinate 4,865 downwards.
ATACTAAGCCACCCAAGGTGAGAATATTGTTTAAATTTCCACAGGAGAGGGAGAGAGAGACCAGGTTTCAACCTGATGCTTCAAGACTTGACTACAACATACCAACATATACCAGGGAACCAAAAGAGACGTTTGTGGGGCTAGCCCTCATCCCAACTATGTTGACTCCCCCACACATCTGTACCTCCTAGAAGAATGTACTTCAGAGGACAGCACTGAAGCTACAGCTTTGAGAGAGGAGCAGGTCTGATTAGAGCACACAGGAGAAAGGAAGAGGGATGGAGTAGGAGGGGAACATATGCTGACCCACCAAGCTCTAAGGACAATACTCCTTCTCAGAGCAGACAATGCACAGAGAGGACCATAGGGCTAGCCTCACCATGATACACGATGTCCTTCACTGAATTGTAGTGTTACGGGGTACAACACTGAAGATACAATGTGGGAATTGTTCCCAATCTAACCCCATCACCCTGGAGTGAAATCAAGGGCAATGTAGCAATAAGAAATTACTAACTCTAAAAGAAGGGCGAACATGAAAGGACATTTATAGAGATCTAAATACAGGCATGTACATATGTAAATATATTTATATATAATGAGAGGAGAATAGAACTATGTACTTAAATCTATATGTTAAGAATTAAGGTTGCAGATGGATGTTGGGTCTCAACTCTAGTAATCCCTCAACACAAGATCATTTTGTTCTATTAATCCAGCAGTCTGTGATGTTCACCTTCCCCACACGATTGCTGAAGACAAAGCGAGGGCATACGTAAATGTGGTGAGGACAGCTGATGGTGTCCAACTATTAAAAGATATAGTATCTGGTGTCTTACAGCTTGAAGATAAACAAGCAGCCATCTAGCTGAGAAGCAATATCGGCATATGGAATAAGCACACCAACCTGTGTGATCATGAGGTGTCAATGAGATCAGGTATCAAGCATCTAAGACCCAGAACAAAATCATGCCCAATGTGAATGGGGGCATAGGTTTCGTGGAGTGGAGACCCAAAGCCCATCTGTGGACAATTGAACACCCCCTCACAGAAGGGTCACAAAGAAGAGATGAGTCAGTCACGGTGCAGTATAGCACTGATGAAACACACAACTTTCCTCTAATTCAGCGGTTCTCAATTTGTGGTTTGCGATTCCTTTGGGAATGCCATGGGGATATAGTGGGCTTATGAAACTTGGGGAGTGGTGTGTCGAACAATTCTTTCACAGGGGTCACTCAATTCATAACAGTAGCAAAATTACAGTGGTGAAGTAGTAGCAAAAATAATTTTATTGTTGGGGGGTCACCACAACATGAGGAACTGTATTAAAGGGTTGTAGCATCAGGGAGGTTGAGAACCTCAATGACCATCATGACCTCAATTCTACCTTACAAATCTGATTAGACCAGAACATGCACACTGCTACAGATAAGAGCCGGAAATACAGCCAGGATAGACAAATCCCTCAGAGAGGATAAGAGGAAGATGGGGGAACAAAGGAGGAATCAATCACAAGGGTCAACATACTACAACCTCCCAGGGGGACGAAGAACAGAAAAGTGGGCAAAGGGTGACAGAGGATGATGTAAGATATGAAAATAATAATCTATAAATTATCAAGGGTTAATAAGGGATGGTGGGTGAGGGACAGAGGGTTAGGGTTAGGCACTGATATCAAGGACTCAAGTAGAAAGAAAATGCTTTGAAATTGATGATGGCAGCATACATGATGGCAGCTTAACACACTGGATGAGTGTATGGATTGTGATAAGAGATGTAAGAGCCCTCCATAAAAGTATTTAAAAGAAAATAAAAAATGTGTGCAAATATTTCACTTTACCTTAGGTTTTTCAGAAGGGGATATGACTTTAACTCATTAATATTTTACTCTATATTCCCATTAGACAATGCCATGGGGATATAGTGGGCTTATGAAACTTAACTTTTAATTTTTTAAAAAACCTGTTTATATTGTTGTTTTTTGATGGTGAGAAATTACAATATCTGTTGAAAAACTTTAGTGATCTAACAGTCACTGGATACCAATAGAACCATTTATTTTCTTTGCTATGCTTGCAATTAGTTTTAAAAGTTTCCAACATAATCTCGAGCCAAACAACTTCTGTGAAATACATTCTCAATTTTTTTTTCATCTTTTCAGGCTTTTTTTTTTAAAGTCAAGGGGCAGCTGGGCAGTGATGATGCATATAAGTTTTCTCTAGTTCCTGAAGTCTTCTTTCCCCCTTCTCCCGACTCCCAACCCGCCAACCATCATGGTCCCAACTCTACCTTACAAATCCAGATGGACTGGAGAAGTCACACTAGTATAGAGGGGAGCTGGAGGAGTGGGGAAACCAAGATGGATGGGCCCCTTCGGGCCAATGGTTAGATTGGAGATGCTGGAAGGGTAGAGAGAAAGTGGGGTAGAGAGATGGAACCAACGGCAAAGATATTCACACAAGCTCCTATTTGAAGGACGGGCATCAAAGGAGTGGGTTGGGGGAGAGGTCGGGCAGTGCAAGATATGACAGAACAATAACAATGTATAAAGTATTGAGGGTTGGTGGGGAGGAGAGAGTAGGGGAAGAGGGGAAGGGATGGAAAAGCCGATACTAGGGGCTTAAGGGAAAAGGCGGACGATTGGAGAATGATAATAGAAGTGGACATGTGAGGGTGCTTGACATAGTATGCTTATTTATGTATTGTGAAAAATGATGTATGAGCCCCCAATAAAATGATTTTTTTTTAAAAAAGCTTCGTTTTGTGGAATAATCCTTTAAAAATATTTCTCTAAAATTTGTGGCTTGACCAATTTTTAAACAAAACGGCCAAAGCAATTAAAACTTTGTCAGTAGAGCCTCTCTATGACGCAAGTTTCATCTGATCTGGTTTCCAAATTTTTCTGTCGTTTTGGTTGCATTGTTTTCCTTGTTTTCTGTTTGTTCATAGTAGAGTGTATCTTAGAGATGTTCATTATGTCAATGGCAATCAACCTCTTGAAGCTGTCTTATATGCTTTCCCATTTTTTGGTATATGAAGCCCAGGATTGATGAAGGGAGTGGGACAGCAAGTAGAATAAGGGGGAGGAGAGAGAGGGGTACAGTGACGGTGGTGGTGGTGGTGGTGGTGGTGGTGGTGAGACATGTAAGAGTCCACGTAGAAAAAGGATGGTTGGAAATTGATTGCAGTAGAAATTGCACAATTCTACTTGACGTGATTGAAACATGGAATGGCATGTGATAGATAGTACATTTTAACTAATCAAAAAGAATATTTTACAATAAAATTTCATCAATGTTTTTCCACAATGTGTGCTTTGAAGGTCACTCTAGAAGCTATAGAGCTATGATTTTAGTATCATCATAGTTCTCTAGCTAAATCCAACAATGAAGTAAGGATATTGAGGAGTATGGGAACACACAGATGAAGGGAGAAACAGTAAACATCAATCTCTGAAATGGCTGCACTTTCTACATCTCTCCCTACCAAACACTCCACATTTCGTTGTTTTCTCCTGACAGTTAACAGCAAAGCTACCTTTACTCATTAGCAGTTCTTCCTTTAGTGCAATTCTAAGTTGACCTCATTCAGCCTATATTTAAGCCATTTTAGTTGAGTTCTCCCTGGGGCTTACAGTGCCTTCAACAAACATGTGGACCTTTGATTTATTGGTCACAAACAAAAGCTAAAAAACTTACAGGGGTATAAAACTCATCTTGTGTGAGCTGTGTTGGCAGGAAGAGTCAGTCATTTCAGCTCCATGGGGGCTCAGAACTTTATTCTGAACTTATTGCCTATTGCTTCAGAGCAGCAGAATCAATATTTTGAAGTCTTTTGCCAAGCCCTACAATTCCAAAGCAACCTTAGTAAGTTGAAATAAACTTTGTATGACTTTAGCAATTTAAACCCTTGATATTTCTTTCCAGTTCTTTTGAAAGCCCATTTTATCTACTCTTTAATGTGCTTAGGTCTTATTTGCTACACAGACTTTTTATTCACTGATATTTTTAATGCTCATGAAAGTAGTATGCATATGCTCATTATTCATTGTCACACAGTACAAAAGTATTGTCAAAAGTTAAACCCGTGCCATGGAGAACCATTGTTAATAGATAAATGGTAGATATTCTTTCAGCCTACTAGTATATATTATTATAGAAACCTTTGAAAATGTAATAATTCTTCAACTATTATGTAGCTCCTGGAAACCTACTAATTATATACTGCATCATACTTTTCACCTTGTGCTAATCATTTAATATCTCTTAGATATTTCTCTAAGTCAATAATTATACATGGCTATATAGCACACCATATTGTAAAGACACCCTAATTTACATAACCAGATCTGTAGTGATCAACAAGTGAGAGTTATTTCCAGTCTTGCTTTTTGGTTTGCTTTGTTCTGTCATAACAATACTGCAGTTGATATCCTTTTAGACATATCTATCTCCACTTGGGACACAGTATGGTACTTTAAATCACATATGCACACACAAATAAAAGTAATGAAGTAGTACCACTGTGATGCATTCCATCCTCTGTCATCACTTCCTTGTTACTAGGTGCCTTTCAGTCACCTCGACCCATAGTGCCCCTGTGCACAACAGAACAAACAGACCTGGTGTTGCATCCTCATCACAATCGTTCCTCTGCCTCAGCCCATGGATGCAGCCACGGTGTTAATCCATCTTGTCCAGGACCTTCCTCTTTTTCACCGTCCCTCCACTTTACCAAAAGGAGTCCCTCTCCAGAGACTGGTCTCTCCTGACAACAAGCCCAACGTTTATAAGACAAAATCTTTCCATCCTTGACCCTAAGGAGCCTTCTGGTCTTACTTCTTCCACTATAGATGTTTGACTTTT
>PVJH01009826.1:0-76960 GCA_004026705.1 Nesogale talazaci | reverse complement strand
CCCCCAGCCCCGCAAGAGTTCAGCGGTTTAGGAAAAGAAAATGCACACCGATGTTTGGAGGGTCGATTATCGGCCTTTAGCTTTTCCCCAGCACGACTGCCAACTGAATTGGAAATTCTTAGAGCAAACTCTAGGCCCGATGACAGGAACAATGGGCTGGTCTCACCTCTTTTCATGAAAGTAGACGAGGGTTAGAAATGTCAAAGAGTTGTTCATTAGGAAGAAAGAAGTTGCTGGAGTCCTCGGTTCCCCCAAGCACAGCCAACATTTTAATCTTGGCTTCATCCAAAGGAGCCCCCGGCAATTTGGCAAGCCCGCTCATCAGACATTTAAACTGCAATTTGCACTCAGACCAGAGGAAATCTGTGCCACTAATTTGCAAAGCATGGTTGGGGCTTGTCAGTTTCTTCTCTCCTCGCGGCCTCAGCCTCTGGTTCTTCTTTGGACTCCTAAGGGTGACCGTCGCCTCCCCCCACCTCCACTTTCTCATGAGGACTAAATGAACAGACCGCAAGAATCTGTGGACCTCGCAGTCAACTCTTTTGTTTCTGTTGTGCCTCTGGCACCTCCCAGTTCAGTGAACCGCCTAGTAACGTTTGCTTCTGGACTGGATCTTAGAAGACTTTAGAAGATAGCATTTTGCCAACACGAATTAAGCACCCACTGGGTGCTGGGGTCTAAGCCCTCGCGTGGTGGGGAATCAACCACTACTCTGAAGGTTGGTGGTTCAGACCTGCCTAGCAGCAGCACAGAAGAAAGATCTGTTATTTTTCTGTAAAGATTCCAAAAAACCAAATGCACAGTAATGGATTGAATGCCAACTCATAGCGACCCAGAAGGCAGGATAGACGTACTCCTTTGAGTTTCCTAGACTGTAACTCCTCGTGGAGTAAAAAACTTCATTTTCCCCTCTCTGTAAGGATTATAGCCTCCCACCCCCTAAAACACTTACAGGGCAGCTTTACTCTGAGACATGGTGTCACCATGACAGGCATTTGCTTTGGTTAATTTTGGTGTATGTTGGAAACGACAAAAGATATGATGTAATGCTCTGTCTTCAAAGAATTAATCAGAATCAGGAAAAATCAGGACATCATATTATCTCTTCTGGCGCAGGTATACCTGGCATCTTCCTGGATAAATGAACAAATAAATCCCAAGGTTGATTCCTGAGAATTGTTATGAAAATACACCGTGGGAAGTCAGATGAGGGTGTTTCTTCTCTCCTAGTGCCTTGTGTCTTTTTCATCATGTATTTTAGAGTTGTTTTCCCCTCAGCTTGGCTGAAGAATTTATCAGTTGTGAAAACAACACAGCTAGCAAGAGGGTTAGGTTTCAGCTGAAATTTACATAATTCTGTATAATCTATTTCAGACCTTAAAGAGTTGTGTGCTTGTAGTGAGAAGAAAATGAATAAGAATGGGGTTGGGGTGGGGTGTAAAGATGGTTTAATATGCTTTTCCAAACTACCCTGAGACCACGAAAGTACCAGTACCTAAAGAGTTCAGCAGCTAGGAAAAAGCAGGCAAGTAAAATCCCCCAGCTGGAAGAGACATTTAGTTGAGTCGGTGATAAAATAACCTCTGAATTCGCCATCATTCAGGCGGGATGAAGTCATGAGGGCCTGCTAAGTTCTTCACTAGGGATACTAAACAGGACTGGCCTCCAGGAAAACAGGACCCTCTTTAAACTGGAATTCTCCCTTAGTGCATCCACCAAAATTCTATTGATGAACTTGACTTCCACCAGCCCTACAATAGGCCCATTATGTGATGGGCCGGGCACTGTGGTTTTTAAGGCAGATCTGGCAGGGTCCTGGATTAGGTCCAGACTCCAGCTTTACTCTGGTCCCAGGCGCTGGGCTGGTAACCTCTGGCCTAGGCTTGCCCCCTCCAGGATCTGATGCGATTCCTGCTTCCTCCTGCAGGTCTCTTCATGCAGCTGTGAGCCCGGACCCTCAGCATGCGGACCAGACTTCCCTTAGCGCTCGCCGCCCTGGGTGCGGCCCTACTCCTGTCTTCCATTGAGGCAGAAGGTAAAAGGCTCTTTCTTCTTCGTCTCTTGGTGAGAAGGCAGAATTCCAGAATGGGGGAAACGATGATGTCTTTCCCCCACCATTGCTTGGTCTTCTTTTTCACCCCTCTTTTTGTCTCGGTGGCTTCTCTGCTGCGGAGAAACGCCCCGTCCTCCTGAGGTTTGTCCACGTCCTGCTCTGGGTCCCGCTCGCTCGCTCACTTCTGTTCGTGCTGTCCTGTGCGGTCTCTCGCGCTCCTCGCCTCTGCGGTGTGCTGTCCACACCGCCCACCTCCTGGCCGCCTGTCCAGAGGACCCTTCGCCCCGCGGGGGACCCCGCCGCAGCCAGCTGTGCCAGCAGGACACCTCCGCGCGGTCCCCAGGCGGTGAACTGTCGGGACTTCAGTGACGGGGCGGAAATAAAGGACTCCCACAGCGCCGGCTCTGCGCGTTTGTGTGTTTTGTGCGGGGACTCGGGTCTCGGGGAGCGATGCCGGTGCCAGAGCCCAGGTGGCCAGCAAGGATCAGGGGTCCTGGTGCTCGCGCTCCTGGGTCGCTGCTGCCCGGGCTTGGCCCGTGGGGCGCGTGGCCGGGACCCAGCCACACGCAGACGGGCTGGGTTCCGGCCAACGTTCCCAAGGAAGCGGGAGGGGAGCCAGACCAGGCGGGCACCCTTCTTGCTCCCCTCCGCCCTCCCTCTAACCTCCCCAACCTTGGGGAGTGGGGGGGGCCGGGGGGTGCTTGGACTGACCGGTCTGGGGCTGGAAAGCCTCTCTCCGCCTTGCCCAGCTCTGCAAAAGGGCTCCCTTCGGCTCTGCTCTCTAGGAAAAGAAGGGCGTTGGTTTCTTTGAATCCTTTTGATGTATGCTCGTGACAGCTTAATTTCTGTGGTGAAGACCACCTCACGAAGCAAGCCATTTCCACGTATTAACTCAATGGAGGTTTTGATGTCTGTACTCCCGATTATTGTGGGAGACCGGCGACGTCCAGGGGAAAATGCCGTCAAACACATCGCTGACATTTGACAGCTTGTCCAGTGTATATTTCTTGTGCAAGTCTTAGAATGTTTAAATTTATGGTGTCTGAGAATTGGCACGCATTGTTGCGCTTGTGAATTAGGTAAGTACTGCTTAACGGGATGTTATAAAGCGCAGAGCTATGAATTATTTATGGAGCATCACAGTTTCCTACAACTAAGGAGGTTAGCAGGCTCACTCAGAAAGGAAGTATTTGTTTATTCTTAGCTTGGAGCTGCTGCCCTTCGGAGCCCCTGGTAGTTTAACAGATGAAGGTCGGGCAGCAGCTACGCAGAAGGTCATCAGTGCCATCTCAGCAGCTGCTCTGAGGCAGACGGCCCTGGTCTGATGCACACTTGGTGAATGCTGAGATTTGTCAGGATGGTCTCCGGGAGTTCATGCTCCTGTGACGTTGCCTCCACTGTGCCTTTATATGTGGTGCCGAGGAAAGAATTTCACTTGAGGAACTTCTGGAAGCCTTATTAAAAATATTTTTAGAACATTCATTGAAATGACCCACTAATTGTTTGTTCAGAAAGTAGTTATTTGGAAATCATAAGGATTTTGAGATTAAAAAAATAAAGGAACCGGGTGGCAAGTGCATATGGAAAAAAAAAAGATCAATTCTGAACTAAGTAAAGAAGAGTTAGAGGAACATTTTCCTGACTCTATTGCTAACGGTTTTCTTATTTTGCTCTTGTATTTGTATTTATTTCCATGTGACTCTTTTGTTTCTTAAATTGTCGCTTTTCTTCCTCTCCGTTCTCCTCAGGTCATTATTTAATGAGTATACTTTAATTAGATTAACTATTTTGGCCCTATTTTCCAGTTTAATACTGTACAAAAGAATCAAATGCAGGCTTATCTCTTTAAATTATATAGATAACTTAAAATGTTCTCAAAGCCACATTATAAAGGAAGGAGATCCATGCAAAGTGCAAGGACTTTGCAGGAGATCCTTGATTTCAGTTCGCATAGCTACAATAATGCATGAGCCCTGGTGTTGGCCCAGTGGTCAAGAACTTGCTGCTCATCAAAAGTTTAACCCACCAGTTTAACCCATCTGAACCCACCAGTGGCTCCTCAAGAGAGAAGACTATGGCAGTCTGCTTCTGTAAGACTTAGAGCCTTTGAAACATTATGGGCCAGTTCTACTCTGTCTTGTAGGTCCTTTTGTGTTGGAATTGACTTGAAGGCAGTGAGTGGGCCCTCTTCTGTTTTGCTTCAAGGAAGGAGCACAGTAGTTCAAACATGTGATTGCCAACCGAAAGGTCAGTGGTCTGATCCACCAGGCGGCAGAAGAACCATGTGTCGGTCTTTTTCCATTTAGCTTGACAATTCTGGAGACCCTGTGGGCGCAACTCATACAAGAAACCACAATATTATATCAATATAAAAATTGCTTACCTTCAAAATTGGATGTACCACCTCAGTTGGACTGGTCACATTTCGCATGCTGTATAGTCTTGTGTGCTCAATGGGTCCCCTATTGGACAGCCAAGATATACTATTAGTTAACAACTATGTGGCCCTGTAGCCCAGGAGGAATAACAAAAACTGGTGGCCAAGGCCTATCTGAGGACAGTGACCTGGAAACAGTGTCTCTGGAATATGCCCTGTGGCAGCTCTTCAAAATTTCAAATGGCAGCCCTATTTCCTACTATGCCCTTCTGATCTTTGTCCTAATGTAGCCACAGTTACTTTTCTTTCTCTTTCATGACTTATACTCTTGTATGCTTACCTATTTGCTTATGTTTCTATTTAATCTTTGATAGATTGAAAATCAGTATTTTTAAAATAGGAATTAAACATCCTTCATTCTATGTTTTTTTTTTGTTTTTTTTGTTTTTTGGTGAGCATCACTGCCATGGTGGGAGTTGGAGACCCAGTCTTGCTCCTGGAGAGCAGCTGTTGGATTTGAACTGCCAAGGCAGTGGGCCGCAGTCCTGCACACAACCACTATGCCACCGGGGCTCAGCCCCTAACATCCTTCATTCTATTAATTTCTTTTTACATGCTAGTACCACCTTCTTTGTGTTGTTTTCTTTGTGGCTATTTACTCTGGAAACTACATATTTGGTTGTACTAAATAGGAGTGAAGGTAATTTTTAAAATACTTTTATTGGCATTACTTTACATATCATAATTGACCAATTAAGTTATCCAAGAAGAGTTGTACATTCACCACAATTCAATTTCAGAACATTTTTTCTCATACTTGTTAGCTCCCAGTTTCCCTCTAAATTCCCCCAGGTAATTACTAATTATTATCTCTCAAGATTGTCCTATCTTGGATTTCACTGACAGAATCATATAAAACACAAACAGGAAGCAAACAACAACAAAAAAACCCCAACAACAATAACAAAATAAAAGAGAAAAGCTTCAATGGAGAAGAAAGCAGAACATATTAAAGACTGAACCTCAAACTGTTACCCAGATGAAAAGGGCGATCACATGCCAAGGTGTTGCATTTTAATCTAACTACATTTGCAAAAATTGATTTTACAGTGCTTTCTGTCTGATAGCCAGGTTATCCACACCCATGACTTGTGGCCACTGAAGATTCTCTGGAGGCTTAATCCATGTGAGGATTTTGGGTTTCCACTATCCATAGCCTTCTGAAAACTAGGTGTTTAGAATTTAAGTTCTACTACCATTCCTTCCTTTGGATTTGGATTTTATTATTTACAATCCTTGGACCACATAGTCTTGTGAACTTAGATGATGCCTTTCTGGCTTTCTGATAGCCAGGCAACATCTGATCTCTTAACATTTTTTTAAATCACCCAGATTTTCAATAATCTTTTTAGAGCCATGTCATAAGAACTAATTGTTCCTAGAAGGTGGCTAGAATTGTGTGAGCTTCAAATACATTCATGGTTTATATAGGTGGCATCTTTACCATGAACATGATTTCCCGTCTTTCATCATTTGAAATATTGAGTCATAGAAAAAACCTTATTGATCTTACAGCTTAGTCAGTGCTTTGTATGACCTAAGGTAATTTTTTGAATTATCTGTGTATAACCAAAGATGAATCATATTTTGTTCACATATCATGTAGTACATTCATTCTGATTTAGACAATGTAATACTTTGTATTTCAAAGACCAGTAGCTAGTCTGTGAGAATCGACTACCCTTTTAACTAATCAGGAAGTTGAGAATTATGTCCATGCTTTGTGAAAACAAGTGTTGCTGCTGTCCTTGAGTGCCAATGAGTAGATGTCAACCAAGTAGAACAGTCCCCTCCCCCAGAGTTTTCTTACTGGGGCAGATTAAGTGAGGTCTTGCTCTCAAGAAGCACACCGGTGTGTGCAATAGACAGTCTGAGTGATAACCACCACACTACAAGGGCCCCTTTTGTGATAAACAGAATTTATAATTTTAGAGAACAGGTGGACATTCTCAATTCATCAGTGAGTTGACTTCATAAAGCTTAATTATATTTTGTATAGGTTAAGAACTTAATGCATAGTCCTAAAATTCCTTCTTTATGGTAGATAATGTCAATGTCTAGTTTATGTGATGACATATTGAAAACTAGAGAAGAACTAATGGGTAATCTATCCAATTCCTCTCAGTTTCCATATAGCAAAACAGCACCAAAAGAGGTTGAAAAAGCTTGGTCAACTAATGCAAGTACTTAGGGACCATGCATAGACAAGACCCACACCTTCTAATCCAAGCTTACTCCAATTTTTGTTCACTGTGCATCCTTCTTTTTGACAATGGGTAAGACTCATTAATGAGAGGACATTATATCATAGATGCAAAATCAACCATTGTTTGCTTGAAATATTAAGTTTTCAATGAGTTATTTTTGGTGGCTTGAAGACAAAAGTGAATTGAGCTATTATGTCATGGCAAAGATATTTAAATTCTAACTAACTTTGGATGCAAATATATTGAGTATTGATGTGTATTAAATAAACTTCTGGTACTTTGCACACCTCTAAAGTTTTTTTTTTGCCACTAAGGTACTATTCCTTCTACTGTTCATATCACAAAATAGGACTAAAAGTATTACCAGTTCATCAAGATACTTTTCCTGTTGGTTCTTGCTTTGTTCCTTCCTTTCCTTCTTCCTCTTTCCGTTCTTCTTTTCTTCCACTCATACACCCATCAATTCGGCCATATTGCACTACTTTTGGGTGCCATAGGAAAAAATATGCCTTTATTATATATTCAGAAGTAATTGAATACTACTAATATTACTTGAACATGTGTATAAAGTAAGTACACTTAATTTGATTCTTATTTTTAATTAGGTATATCTGAATATATATGTATTATTGACTAGGTGCCATTTGTTCTTGTAGCAGTTTAAAAAATAGAATATGTAGAAATATATATCTCTTTGAATAAGAAACTACATATAAAATATGTTTTCTAAAGTCAATCTTTAACATAGATGTTTCTGCATTTTTTTTAACATTTCGTCTGGTACAGAAGACTATATGCTTTGCAGTCAGACTCTGGAATCAGATCCTAGTCTTGAAGCTGATTCGCTGTTCTATGCCATCCCTGAGTGTTACTGATTCAATGTAAAGTGGAGGTTATAAGACCATCATGCTGGGTTGCTATGAAGGCAAGGAGACAACATTGTAAAGTGACTAACACTCTGGTATATAACAGATGCTCAGCAAGTGCTAGTATTTTTATAACTCTTTAAAATATCCTGCCAGTTTATTGATTGTGATCTCAGCAGATCTCTTACAGTATATCAATAACAAAGGTATCATTTATTTTATTAACAGGAAATGAAATTACTAGAGTTATGGATACCTGAACGTTTATTATCTTCCCTATCAGCATTCACATTTTAGAAGCATATTTTTTGCTGTCTTATTTGTAATTTGACCTCTGCATCTTTTGATTTGAAGGAACAAACTCTAGTGATGAAAGAGTTAAGAAGTAGGCTGGTAACCAAAGATGTCTATGGTTTCAACCTATCAGCTGTTTCCCCAAGACAAAGATGTGGCTGTGCACTTCCATAAAGATTATAGTTTTGAAAAGCTTAGGCTTAGTTCTACTGTACCCTGGAGGCACAGCTGTTCTTCAATCTCTTATTTCAGATCATTCTGTGTAGCTATTCATCTTTGCAATAATAATTCATCTATAGATATTTCCTGTTTGAAATACTCTGGCATAGCCATTGTTCTAGAAAACACATCGACACTGTGTTTGTGATATTGTAATGACAGTTGCAAATGTTTTATCCATAAATGAAATATTTTCAAAATTAATAAGATCTTGTTGAACTGCTTCAAATTGAGGTGATCCAAACACACGTACCTGCTCTCTCATATTTTTGCACGGAGCATTTGTAAATGGTAAATAGAACGGCAGGCCTCAAACGTTGTATGCATATTCGATAAAATCAGCAAGAAGAACGCAATGGTCAGCATTCTTGATTCCCAAGTGCCACATCTGAGTATCTTTAAACACCTTAAAACATTTGAATGTTAAAGACTTTTCCTCACAGTCAATTTTTCAGTTTATCTGGAATCCTGGTCATTTGGAAATCAACAAGGTGGGCTGCTGCTGCCCTTCAGCAGTTTTAACCTAATGTGCGCTGCATCAGGTCAATTTCCTTCCAAGGTTGGTGGTCCTGTTTTTCCATGTACTGATTTTTTTAAAAGCATGCTCAGGCCAGTTGTGTCTGCCTTTGCATTAAATTTGTCCTGAGCCATTGCTATTGGGACAATATTTTATAATGATATTCTTAATACCTCTTTTTCTGTTAATCGCTGTTGCATGCTTACTAAGTGATGACTACAGCTAAGTCTCTCCATAGGTTACAGTCAACATATATTGAACTATTTTGCATGTAGATAGTCTAATCTCACTGCCTGTGTATGGAAAAGAAGAAGATAACATTCATTCCAGCACTAGTACATCCAGTAAAAATTTAAATGTTTTATTTTTTATTAAAACATGCTATTAATATTACACAAATCTCTAACCCAAGTTAAATTCTGTGACTCACATCTCAATACTACTCTTGTATTTCAATCGACTTCTATAAAAGCCTTAAAGGAAATTGTAAATCCCTCAAAAGAGATGCAAAAATTCTGACTCACCAGGAATACTTGGAGGCGCCAACACTTGAAGAAGAGAATGAAACTCATCTTACTTTGTTGGCTTGCTGTAAGAGCAGTGCTTTTTACCGCACCAACAGTGAGTCAGGACAATGCTGCATGATGAGGCATGAACACTGTAGAGGGAATATCATTATAAAATATTTCTGAAACGTCTTTGTGTAGTGACTATTGTACATGGAGGCTGTCATTCATTGTGGGAAACTAAAAGCAAGTCAACATTCCATTGACACATGCATGATGCTGTACCGTTTTCTATGTAAACTATTCTGTACTTTTCAGTTATCTCTGTCATTGACTTCTCCAATTTTTTTAATGCACAATCATATCTTCAGATCCGCTGATCCTTTCTCACTGTTTTCTCAAATCTGTAAATAAATGTCCACACATATACCTTGATGTTGTCTTTTCAGAATTAACCATTGTTTTGTAAAGGACCATACTGGCATTTTAGCTTAAAATGCCTTTTCTTGTATGGAGTCTACCTGCTGCAAAGGAACGGAGCAATGTTGGTTTACACCTTGGTGACATGCAATAAGACGGTGTAAACAAGCAGAGCATTAGTTTCTCCAACATTTGTCTACCCTTGTTGATTTAATTCTAAATATTACCATCCTTTATGATTTTGAACATTTGTCCAAGTGAATATACATTTAAATGTATATTTTCTGGTGAGACCTCATAGTGCTGTTCACCTTATTCTGTCTTCTGATTGAGGCGGAATCTCTGCCCTTCACTGAGATTTATGGAAATGCAAGAGCAAAGCAGCAGTGCAGAGAATGAACTAAAAACACCACTGATCCAATTTCACATCCTGGACAACGAGTATTAAGTCAGTGTTCCAAATAAACTTCTATGGTTGTGAGCAGGTTGCGATTTGGCATGCTTGTTGGAAATGCACTCAGCATGTGTTGAAATTCCTTTAATTGTTATGTGGATTGTTTGCATATGTGGTTATTATATGTGATTTCATTGTACTCGTATGTTCTGTATCCCAACATGTTTCTATTATGCTTGATTTTGCTGGCCATTCTTGAAATGACCTAGCAACTCAAGAATTAAGAGTGTTTTGTGCTGTCTCCTGTAATATGTACACTGTGATGTTTTGTCATACCTTGTCAGCTTTTAATTTTATTCTTGTCCAACAAGATATCTCTTATATTTGTTGGAAACAAATTTATGCAAAGACAATTTTAGTAAGCTTTGCTCAGCACAATTCTTTATTAATTGACGTTCTTGTGACACTGGAAGAGGCCGCTAATATCAACTGTCTTTTTTGCAGTTGACCCACCTTCAGACTTGAATTTCAAAATTATCGATGAAAATACTGTTCATATGTCATGGACAAGGCCAGCGGATCCAATTGTGGGGTACAAGATAACAGTGGACCCAACAACAGGTCAGTTTCAAAATGATGTGGCTTTAGGGGGAAAAAAACCCTGAAATGATCTCAATTTCTTCCTCTTCTATCATTTCACAAGAAAGCTGAGATCTAGAGAGTCTGCCGGGCATGAACCATGTCACCAGGTATTCGGCAGACCCAAGTCTCCAGCTTTTCCAGCACTGTGCTCACCGTTACATTTAAAAAAATGTTGTGTTTTTATTAACATGGTGTGTCAAACTAAACTAATTTTATTAAAATAGGCAGATTTGAATTCTGAACAGAATATTAGTTAAACTAAACTAATTTTATTAAAATGGAGTGTGCGTAGGCAGATTTGAATTCTGAACAGAATATTCTATGGAGCATTTGCTATAATAAAATAGAATCCTCACTCTTTGGTATTCTTCTTGAATTATTCATTCCTTCCCACATTTAAAGTGTTGAAGTAAGCTATTGCATCTTGCCCAGTACTGCACATTTCAGTTCTCTGAAAACTGTCCTAGCATTGGTGGATGTTATTGTGATGAAAGACAAAAATTTACTCTGAACCAGAGATTCTAATGTGATGCTTTTCAGAGCAGGTGATAATGGTAGTCAGGCACCATCTATGTTTTTCTGTCTCAGGATTGTGGGCACCGATGTTTGTGTGGTTTATTAGTTTACAAGACTAATTGTCTTCATATGTCTTTTGATTTCCATTACACTTTTCCCCTCTGGACAAGGAGAGATCAATGGCTACATCTAAGATAGTTGTTCACTTGCAGTTTTTAAATCTAGAAGCACTATGCAAGAGCTAAGAGGTAAAAGAAAAACTCTAACATTATTAGGTAAATTAACAAAAATGTCTCACAAAGCCATTACCCTCAACCTTTCAATAGAGAAACCAAGAAACTTTTGATCATACTAAAGCAGCCTCCTCAGCTAATTTCCCCCATCCAAATTGTGTTAGTCCGGGTAGACTAGAGACTAGAGGAACAAATTCAAGGACATGCATATGGATATAAGGAAAGGGTTTATAAACAAAAGGAATGGAACATTGAGAAAGCATTCCAACTCAGTCTAGTTCAAAGTCATAAGTCTGATATTAGCCCATATGCCTGATACCAGTCTATAAAGTCTCCTTCCGACTCAAAAAGTCACAGGTCAATGGGTGCAGAATCCCGGCGCCAGCAGGGGTCTCCCCAGGGCTCCTCGCTTCCAGGGCTCAGGGTCCATCAACAGCATCCAGTGGTGGCAGAAGCAACTCATTGCTGGGAGAGGTCTCCACGTGGCCTCTCCAGCTTCAGAGGTCTGGCTCCATCAGGGCAAAGCTGTGTGGCTTCTCCGGCTCCTTCAGCTTCTCGGACGCTGCCATCTTGTCTTGTCTGTGATTAATCGTCTCTGAGACTAACTCCCAACAACTGGGGAAGATAGCTTCTCATCTTCACGAGGGAAATATCATGAGATTTCCCAGACATATCAGGAGAAAGCCATGCCCACATAGAGGCCTCATTGGCTACTCAATGACTATCTCCAGATTAACAGGCTAGATTCCACCTCTACATTTCTATAATAAAATTAACATACGCACATGACTGCCACACAAACATTATTATTATTTTATTAAATACCATTATTGGGGGCTCTTATATCTCTTAACAAAATTCATACATTATCCATTGTGTCAAGCACATTTACACATGTCCTACCATCATCATTTTTAAAGCATTCTGATCCCATTTGAGCCCCTGATGTCAGTTCTTCGTTTCTTCCCTCTCCCTCACCCTCCCTCCATCATGAATCCTTGATAAACTATAGATTATTATTTTCATATCTTCCATCACCCTCCTGGGAGGGGATTATGGGTTGATCTTTGTGATAGATTCCCCCTCCCATCCCCCTCTCTCCCCTGATCCTCCTGGTATCTCTACTCTCATTGTTGGCCTTGAGGGATTTATCTGTCCAGAATTCCGAAAGGTTTTTATTGGTAGCAGTGTGCATGTTCTGGTCTAATCTGATTTGTAAGGTAGAACTGAGGTCATGATAGTTGGAGGAAGGAAATATCAAAGAGCTAGAGGAAAATTTTGTGTTTTGTTGGTGCTAAACTATATCCTGACTGGCCCATTTGTTCCCTGTGACCCTTGTGTGAGGCGATGTCCAGTTTTCTACAGATGTGCATTGGGTCTCCACTCTATACCCCACCCCCCATACACCTGGGGTATGATTTTGTTCTGTGTTTTACATGCTCGATGCCTGATCCCATCGACACCTCATGACCACACAGGCTGGTGTGCTTCTTCCATGTGGGCTTTGTTGCTTCTTAGCTAGATGGCCGCTTATTTATCTTCAAGCCTTTAAGATGCCAGATGTTACACCTTTTGATGTCCTCCTCTCCCTCTCCAAACCTTTTCATTTTTCCTGTGTGCTCTAATCAGACGCACCCCTCGTGTTGTCCTCTGAAGTGCGTTCTTTTGGGGGGAAGGTGTCCACATCGTTGGGATTGGAGCCGGCCCCTTAGACCTCTCTATTGGTTCCCTGATACATGCCAGTATGTTGTATTCATGTCTTGGTACATCGGGCTGAAGCCTGGTCTCTCCCCCTCTTCTGTGGAGATATAAACAATAACCTACTCTTGGGTGGGTTAGTGCCCTGCTCCCCTCATTCCATGTCTATTTTTCCTCCTCTTTCTTTCCCACTTCTATTTAGTTGCCTGCCGTATGTATCAGTGGATTGGGTTTGGCCCCTGCCATAGGAGTTGGCCCTCACTCCAGGAATCCAAACATTATTTTTACTGTCTTCCAACACCAAGCCTTTCAATTCTAGCTTTTTACCCCCGTGACTACTCATCTGAACTTAAAAGTGTTCAGCTGAGAGTCACAACAGTTGGCCTGGAACAACAGAAGAGAGTCATGAATAAAAGGAGAATCTGGAACAGTTGTTTCTTTTAGCACACTGCAAGAACTGACTGGTGCCCAGCAATCATAATCGAACATTTTGACCAAAGATTCTGTAGAAAATTCCTCATCAAAGGGGGGAAAGCAGAGCAGAATTTCAAGTTCTCAAAGACTTCAGACTTCCTAGACCCATGAAAGTTGAATGAACCCTCGAACCTATTGCCTGAGTATGATCTTTAAACCTTAAATCAAATCTATAAACATCATCATAAGACCAAATAATAGTGTAGCTTAACTAATGCACAAGGTTTGCCGTAAGCATTATTCTCTTTAAGGACTGTCTATGTGGATTCAAACTGACAACCATTTGAAAGATTAGATAGGAACTTTGGGGGTTAGTGAGTTTGTGCTAATGGGGAGGACGAACTCAGAAAAGAAGGTGAGAGGATATAATTCAGAGACTATAATCCCTCCACCTGAAACAAAGATACTCTTGAACTGGTATGTATTTTGCTGTGCATAATAACAACATTAACAAAACATACAAATAAAAAACCAAAATAAAATGCTTGTATATATGCAGAAAATGCTTCAAAAAATTCGACAGATAAAGGTATTGAAAGATAATGGATTTTTTGTCCTATGAACTTTTAGAAGCTCTTTTGTATTCAGTCTTCAGATTTTGAGTATATTTGGGAGTTGTGTTATGTTATATATGAAAAATTTTTTATACTTATAATTTACATATATATATATATTGTTTTCCAGATGGACCCACTAAAGAATTTACCCTTGCACCTAGCACCACTGAAACTTTATTATCAGAGCTTATACCTGAAGTAGAGTATGTGGTAACAATAACTTCATATGATGAAGCAGAAGAGAGTGTGCCAGTGATAGGCCAACTAACAAGTAAGCACACATCGAATTTCAACCACTTCTGTCTTTTCCAGAAGATTTTGCCCATGATCATATTTCATCTATTATCATTAGATTTAATTTATACCTCTACTAATTGCTCTTCTATTAATGAATGTGAATAATTCATGACTAATTCGTAGCCCTTAATGGAAATAGCAGGAATATCATGAATGCCAACTATATGCTTGATAATTATAAATGTCAGCTATTTAAAATACTACATTTTATAGGCTGATAAGGCTAATGTACTTTTGAAATAACTTTGAAATCCCACTAAAAACAATTTATTTAGAGCAAAATACCAAAAACCAAACCAAAAAAAACCTCAGCAACAAACCAGACCAAACCAAACTCATTGCCATTGAATTTTTTCCTGCTTATTGTCACCCTATAGTCACCAGTCAGGGTAGAACTGCCCCTGTGGGTTTCTGAGATTATAGTTATTTTTTTTGGCATCACTACCCTCTGGTGGTGGGAGGAGGAAGCCCAGCTTTTGCTCCTGTGGAGCTGGAATTGAACCTCCATCCTAGTGGGCTGCAGTCCCGCGCACAACCACTACACCACCGGGGCTCAGTCCGAGATTATAGCTCTTTATGGAAGTAGAAAGCCTTGTTTTCTCTAACTAACTGGAATATAAATCTTAACATTTGTCAAAAAATGGTAGTGCCATTGTTTATGGTATTAAATATACCTGCCTCTTTTTAGGAAGTCTTTTTTGGTCTATCTATTATCGCATTTATTAGTTTTTATCTCAGTTCAAACAGGTGATTCAAGGAAGCCAGGAGAAAAGAAGCCTGGAAAAACTGAGATACAAAGTGAGTATATGTCTTAACATTTCTCTTTGAATTTGTAGATGTTATTAATGTAGCCTCTAAGAAATACTCCAATTACATAGATTGATTTTACTTCTATAGTAATTTCTATATAATTACCCATAAAAAGCATAGCTGATGTAAGTTTAATGTATAAGTAACAGTTACAATACCTGAGTTCCATTTTATTTATTAAATATTATTTTCAGTGGGAGTGTTTTGAATTTAATGTGCATCCAAATGTTGCTCTAGTCCTTTGCTGGCAGGTGAAAAACAAAGCTCGACACAGCTCTTTTCTCTAAAACGAACTGATATACTATGTGGTTGCTTAAGGACGTAGGAGAAGTTCAATATATGCAGATTCCCAGGTTACAGGTTTGAAAACACTCAAATGTCATGAGGGTATATTTCTAAGTATAACCCTAAGCTTATGTATTCCACACCTCTAGGATGTTTACATAGCCTTTGTTGATCACAGTTGATAAAGTTTTCCATATGTTCTATGACATTTTTTTTTAATGCAATGGCACATTTTCGAGTGAGTGAAAGAAATTTTAGTTAGTTTGGATTGTGTAGCTGCTCGTTCTCTTTTGTCTGACAATGCTTTTTATGACTAATTGAGAGGGACCCTCAAAGGGCTTTATGAACTTCTAATTTTGCCACCTTGTAAAAATGCCATTTATGATGGAGGATGGTATAAAAATGTTCTAAACACAAAACCCTTTTTATCTGGAATGTTCCTTCTAGATCACTTCATTATTCTTTATGAGAAGTAGCAATCTAAGTTAAAGTTTAGAGAATGTAATGATAATGCTAATATTTCCCACAAACTGCCAGTAATCATGGTACATCAAAGCTTTTTGCCAAACTTTGACTTTTTAATGAACTCAAGTTGACCCATTAAGTAGTATGCAAAAATTATTAAGGCATGTCACTGACATTTAGCTGCAAACATTTCCAGGGTTTATTCCTCCTATTGTTAGTCATATATATATATATATATATATATATATATATATATATATTTACTATCCACCAAACTGAAAAGACAAAGGCATCTTCAGAAAATATTCTTGATATTGCCACACAAACACAGATTTCCATGAAACCAGCCCACCTCTGCTTCTTCCTCAAGAGGTTGATATTATAGATTGAATTGGTTCTCCTTCAAATATGTATTGCTATCCCTAAACTCTATGCTGTGGTTATAATCCCATTTGTGAATGGACTGTCTTTGTTGACCCCATTTGCTGATGAAGCCGAGTTAGTCTTAGGTGAAACTTGAGTCAATCTCTTTGAGATATAAAAGAGATTAGGCAAGCAATTGAGGCACCAGAGACAGAGTAACAGAGAAGCCAAGCTCACAAGCATTGTTCAAGAGCAGAAACTCAAAAGTGCTAAAGATTGCACACCAGCCTTCCCTTTAGAAGTCAGGCATGAAATCAGATTTCTAGCCTATGATTCTGTGAAAAATAAATTTCAGTGGGCTCACTTGTGGTGTTTCTGTTATAGCAGCATTAGATAATGGAGGCAGAATGTGGTATTGAGAGTGTGATCTTTCTCTAACAGATGCCTAATCTGTAGAAGCTCTTTTTGAATTGGGCAAAGAGTGTCAAGGTGCCTAATAGAAAAAAAAATGTTGAAGTGACAGAGCTGAGAGAAAATTTCAAAGAGCAACTTGAGGAGACAAAAGACAGCATTATAATAAATTATGCAGGGGCTAAAGTCAGAAAACCAAAAGAGAACGGCATATTTTGCATTTCTCAAACTGAGAGAAATAAAGAAAAAATTCAGGTCTTACATTGAAATATTGAAGGATTCTGTGGGCAAAATACTGAACAATGCAGAAAGCATCAAAAGAAGATGGAAGGAAAATGCAGAGCCACTGTACCACAAAGAATTGATCAACATCCATCCATTTCAAGAGGTAGCATACATCAAGAACTGCTGGTACTGGAGAAAAACATTCAACCTATAGTAAGGGCACTGGTGAAAAACGACAACAAATTGATGGAATATCAATTAAAGTATTTCAGCAATTTGAAACAGCTGGAAGCAATCACTAGCCTATGTTAAGAAATTTAGAAGTCAGCTACTTGGCCAACTGAGAAGAAGAGATCTGTACATTTCCCAATCCCAAAGAAAGGTGACCTAATAAAATGTGGAAATTATCAAACAATACTTTTATTAATAGTTGTTAATATCACAAGCAAGCATAATTTTGCTAAAGATATTTCAGAAAAGAATTGTAGTAGTACATTGACAGGGAGCCACAAGAAATTCAAGCTGGATTCAGAAAAGGATGTGGAATGGATCACTTTGGCTCTTGACTGAAAGCAGAAGATGTCGTAAATAGTTTACTTTAACTTTATTGTTTATGAAAAGGCATTGATCCACAGTGTTGATCATAATGAGTTATAACATGGGAAGAATGGAAATTACAGAAGATTTAACTGTGTTCATGTGGAATCTGTACTGTTCATGTGGACCAAGAGGCTGTCATTCAAACAGAACTAGATGATACTTCTTAGTTTAAAATCAGGAGAGGTATGCCTCAGGAATGTATTTCTTCACCATACTTGTTCTCTGTGTATGGTGAGAGAATACATTGATAATTTGAACTAGTTGAAGAAGAACGTGGCATTAGAATTGGTGGAAGACTCACTGACAATAAACCTGTAATAATGCAGATGACATAACTGTACTTGCTGAAAGTGCCAAGGACTCAAAGCACTTGCTAATAAAAATCAAAAGATAGTAGCCTGAAGTAAGGACCGAAACTCAATGGAAAGACAACAAAAAATCCTTACAATCGGACCAATTTACAAGATTATGATAAATGGAGTAAAGCTTGAATTTGTCAAGAATTTAATTCTACTTATATCCTGAATCAGGGCTCATAGAACAGTAGCCAAGAAATAAAATATGTACTGCACTAGACAAATGTGCTTCACAAGAGGTGAAGATCAAGGATGTCACTTTGAGGACTAATGTGCACCTGATCCAAGTGGTGGTAGTTCCAATTGCCTTATATCCATATGAAAGCTGGACAGTGAATATGGAAGACTGGAGAAGAGTTGATGTCTCTGAATTATGGTATTGGCAAAGAATATTGAAATTGCTATTGCCAGTTAAAAGTATGAAGATAGTTGGCTCAGAATAAGTACAGCAAGAATATTTCTTTCTTTCTTTCTTTCTTTCTTTCTTTCTTTCTTTCTTTCTTTCTTTCTTTCTTTCTTTCTTTCTTTCTTTCTTTCTTTCTTTCTTTCTTTCTTTCTTTCTTTCTTTCTTTCTTTCTTTTTGGCATCACTGCCCTCTGGTGGTCATGGGAGCTACCCAGCGCTGCTCCTGAGAGCCGCTGCTGGATTTGAACTGCCAAGCCTGCGAGCTGCAGTCCCGCACTCAACCACTTCTGCCACCGGGGCTCAGCCCGCAAGAATGTTTCTTAAAGGTGAAGATGGTCAGATACCATCTCACAAATTTTGAATATGTTATCAGAAGCTACCAACCACTGGAGGAGGACCTCATGTTTGGTAGGGTAGGTGGCCACCGAAAAAGGGAAGACTCTGAATGTAATAGATCAGTATGGTGCCTCTGAGAATGAGCTCAAACATAACAACCATTATGAGGACAGCATTGCTTTGTTCTGCAAGATCTGGGCACACTCTAATCTGTAACTGATTCAATGGTATCTAACAGCAGTGATAGTCAAGGCCTATGTTACCTTGACTAAACTGTTGGTAGAATTCTGGAACTCAAGAGCAATTTTGGTGAGGATTCAGAAAGAAGTTAGGAGAACTATAGAGACACTGTACTGCGTAGGAGGATCCATTTGGTGCCAATAACAGAATATTGCTAGAATGTGCTTCTTGGGAAGCTTTAAAAGAAAAGGACAAATAAGTGCCTGGACAATGGAGGAAGGGTGTTAAGTTTTAGGCAATGACAAAAAAAAATCCCTTTTCTGAATTATGTACAATGTTTGATGGAAGGTAGAACTTGAAAACCTGGCTGACGAGTTTCCTAAGCAAGGTCTTAAAGGAGCTGTGTGGTTTCTCCTTGTTATTGAAATAAAATAGGAGAGCAATGTGGTGGATTTAAAAAGTGAACTGTGCAAAGTGAAAATGGAACTTAATGATTTGAAAAATTCTATTGGATAAACTAAATACCTATGTCCTAGAATGTTCACTAAGAACCAGACTTCAGAATCTTCTGTAAAGAGTTTAAGCATGTGACTGATGGATCTAATCAACAACCACAGCAAAAAACCCAACAGTTTATACTGAAGGGCACAGAACAAATTGAAGAAAGCAATGTGGCCTACTTCCTGGAATTCTATAGGCCAAAGGAACTACACGTGGTGCCCCCTAAAAGCAGAAAAGGACCCTCTTTGGTTTAACAGAGGGATCAGTAGATCTGTTGGAAGGAGTACAGAACGCAGGGCCACTCATTATCAATGGTGGGACCACAACCTTTTAGATTTAGAGCTTTATCAACAGGATTTCAGGGTGTAGGGCTGCTGTTGAAGTGTGACAGTGAATGTCCAAGACCCAGAGAAGAGAACTGCCATGCCCAAGGGGCCAAGGAATGAAGCCTACCAGCACCAAGGAGGATACGGGTCATCACACAGAGGAACTAGGAGGATGGGGTTGTTTAAAGCCAAGGGAGAACATTGCTAATCCAGGGATCTGGAAGGACCTCCATTAATTAACTCTCTAGATAGAACCTCTGGAAAAGTTATGCACTTTTCCTCCAAAATACTAAAAATAATTAGAGGATTTTCTCTTTTCTTCAACTCAACTGTATTGTTTGAATGTTCTAGTACTTATGTTTTCCTAAATTAATAAGTCACAAGAAATGAAAGCACATGACTTCCCTTCCTTTTGTACATACTTTAGGTATTTTATATAATTTTCACTGGAAAGGAAGAGTGAGGATATAGTTCATGCAATTTATTTAAGTCATTATTATTGTTAGTTGTCATTGAGTTGAATCTTAGAGTATATGCTCCTGGAGAATATTATATATATATTATTTCTTTGCATAATACCATAATTGGAAATGTAAAGACTTATAGTTTCATGAATAATGTATCCTGATATAAATGCTGAACACATTTATATGTATCATTGAAATTAGACACAAAAGAAGACTCAAAAATTTCGTATAACATTTTCATTACTTTCAACTGCATGTCAATTGTTGGTGAAGAGTAAAGGGTAAATATGCTATAATCAACAAAGTGACTTCAGCAGTTCCTTTTGTATTGCAATGTTAGTTTCCTTTTCTAATGATGGGTCGATTTATTAGGGTAAGCATATTACTTACAGATATTTCACATATATTTCAGAATGCTCAGTAAGTGCCTGGACTGATTTGGTTTTCCTCGTGGATGGCTCATGGAGTGTGGGAAGAAATAATTTCAAGTACATTTTAGACTTCATGACTGCTCTGGTGTCAGCCTTTGACCTTGGGGAAGAGAAGACAAGGGTTGGCGTTGTTCAGTACAGCACTGATACCAGGACTGAATTTAACTTAAATCAGTACTACGAAAGGAATGAGCTTCTCGCTGCAATTAAAAAAATCCCATACAAAGGTGGCAACACAATGACAGGTATGTGTGACAGCTTTTGCTATTGTTTAAAATAAAAGAAATGGATGTTGGGGGCAGAAATTAAACACACCTGAAATTATTCACATAGTTTTTGATTCTGTCAAAATTGTACAGTGGAGAGTAAAAGACCTTTTCTCTTTGTCACTTAAGGGGATGCCATTGATTATTTAATCAAAAATACTTTTACGGAATCTGCTGGAGCAAGAGTTGGCTTTCCTAAAGTGGCAATTATCATTACTGATGGCAAATCTCAGGATGAAGTGGAAATCCCAGCAAGAAAGCTTCGAAATATTGGAGTTGAAGTTTTCTCTTTGGGTATGTTCAATCAGCTTCATTGTTTTCATTTTAGAATTGGGCTAGTAGTCCTTCAGAAAAGAAAGGCTTGATTCCTCATGAAAAGATGCTTTCAGATGTACTTTCTTTATTTTACAAGGTAGCACTAGACCAACTCACCACTGAATAAAGTTTCTGTTTATCAGCTTTCCTTATGTAACTCACTTAACATATGCATTAAGCGAGGTGCTAGTCACAGTCTTTGCCAGCGCTCTGGAACCAATGGTTCTAATAAAGATCCTCCTTGTATTATCATTAAGTGTCTTTTGAGAAAAAATGTTTCTGATATTATGTAATACTTGAGGAATTCAGAGGACTTGAGCGCATTCAGGGCTCTGGAAGAAAAAAAGTATTATCTTTACAGATGGCAGAGACAGATGATGGCATAGTTGGGATAAGAGCCCACTGTTTTACTAAGCACTTGGTTTCCTCTTTGGCTGGCCATTTTATGTGAAATTATAAAATGGCTTTGTCATCCAAACAGTTGTGCATTGGTTATGGAGAAAAGCAATTCTAGGTTTATGACTTAATATGTGCACTTGGAAATGTCTTCATTTGGGAAAGACTGAGAAGGCAAAGACCTTCACAACATCCATACCCTCCCCTTTTCAATATATCTTGTGTTTTCATTTTTAAGGCATCAAAGCTGCAGATGCAAAAGAACTCAAACAGATTGCCTCCACCCCGTCGCTGAATCACGTGTTCAACGTGGCTAACTTTGATGCCATTGTGGACATTCAGAATGAGATCATCTCCCAGGTGTGCTCAGGTGTCGATGAACAACTTGGGGAATTGGTTAGCGGAGAAGAAGGTGAGTGGTTTGTCTGTGCCCCCAGAGATTGATCCCACCCCCATTATTTGATAACATGTACAGCTTCACAGGTATTCAGTGCAACAGCACACTTTATCCTACTCATTCTCACACTCACTCAAACCTATCTGCTAGCGATTCTCTGATGACTCCATTTGTACTGTTTTTTAGCAATTCCGCTTGTTGATATCCCACGCCCTCCACTCTCACCAGCAGAGCATTCAATAGTAACAGAAAAACCAAAAACATCCTGCGTCTCCAACCTCAAGGGCCTGAAGTCAACTGAGACTCACAGGGACTGTATCTATATGGGGTTTGTGAGGCTTTAAGTCTTTATTGGATCTGAGAGCCTTATATGTCCCCTGCAGATTAGTGGGTGGCTTTAAACTGCCCATCTTGCAGCTAGCAGTCCAAAGTCTAACACCCAGCATAACCAAGGCCTCTTAGTCAACAGGATATGTCTTTAAAAAATTTGAAAATATTATCTGGCCATTGTTTATTGGGACCCTTTTGTGTATTTCTAGTGCTATGATCTTGCACTCAGCTTTAAAGATTGGCAGACTAGAGGGACATTAATTTTAACTCTCTATAATGTAGATTAGCAAGTAGTTATTAACTAGCTAAGGCAAAAGGCTTTCCATTATCTTATTCTGTATAATGCTTTCGTATCTTTTAAAACTTTTTCAAAGGATCAATAAACTTGACCTCCTCATATGTGGAAAAATGCTCTCATTTTAATCAGTAATTGCTTTTAAATATATAGGAGAAAGAAAGGATACATCAAAAGATGTTTATATGAATCTTTTCGAGTGTTACACTGTCTCTATTCAAAGTCCTTATAATTTTCTATAATTTCTCTTCCCAACTTGAGAACCAACAAGTGATTAAAAGATATGTTCTAAATAGCTGTATATTCACACTTATAAGCGCTTTGACCTCTAATACTCAGGCATCTTGGTACTATCCCTTAGTCCTAATTCTGACTGAGAACTTTCTCTAATAACTTATTGGGCTCTGACTCTTTTTCTTTGTTCACGGCCAAGGTGGCAGCCACTGGGTTCCCATTCCTGACGACCACTGGTTTTTTTCTTTGTTTTATTGCCCAATCTCTCTCTAGTTCTTTTAAAGAGTATCCACACCTTCCTGCTCCCTTTTCCCTTCAGAGTTACCTCTCATTATTTAGTCTTTGAAATAACTCCTCTTCTTCATAGGGATGGACGTGCATATGTGAAGATTAACGAGTTGGTAATCACTTGTTTGTCCATCTCGTGATCCCCCTTTTGGAGACATTGTTTCCCTGCACTATCTTCAATTGCACCCTCATGGAGGGGAGAGTAAGCTGATATATTGAAAAATTAGAAGTGTATCTTCTGACATTTTGATAGTTCAGGCAAATCTCGAACTCTGGAGATTTATTCTGAAATATCTTAGAATAATTGATATTTTCTGTTGAGTACATGACAGTTTTCTACATTGTGACTCAAAACCTTTGGTATGACCAGTATTTGCATGTCAATGTATGTATTGCAGTCAATTATTGTTTTATCTCTGTTTAGTAGCACATGGGGCATAGCTGAACTTGCCGCCCCTCAAATAAATGGGAATAAAATTATTTAGATTTACCACCTAAAAATTATTGAATGCTTTACATTTCTTGGCATATTAAAAGGTACATTTTGTTCTCAGGGCATTAAAAGAGAAATACTTTCTAAAGGATCATATATCTCTTGATTGCCTGCTTTGCTCCCCAAGAACAAAAGCCATAGGTGAAATACTGATAGCTAGAGTAGAAAACTGGGCCCAAGAGAAGAGCAGTTCAGTATCAAGCAGTTCTCAAGTGCCGGCAAGTACTTTCTGTATCATTATACTTTGAAGCTCTTCAATCAATAATGAATATACCCAGAATAATTGTGCAACCTTTTCTTATGCAAAATCCACCTGTACATATCAAATTAAAAACGGATTCAATGACTGACCCATTGCTTTCATGCTTACACCTAGATTTTGGGAGGTGGCTAGGCAACTATCCTTGATGTCTTCATGATTAATTCGAATAAGAAGAATGAACTGGCAACTCATACTTAAAGGCCCCATTAATAGGACTGCATCTCACGGCTTTTAATTATTATTTTGCTTTTTTTTTTTTTTTTTTGCTTTAGCTATCGAGCCACCTTCAAATTTGGTTGCCACGGAAGTCTCATCAAAATACATGAAGCTAAGTTGGAGTGCATCACCTAGCCCAGTGACCCACTATAAAATTCTCCTTACACCGATGACCACTGGAAGCAAGCAGCAAGCTCTGAGTGTAGGGCCTCAGACAACCGCATTGAGTGTTCGAGACCTTTCAGCAGACACGGAGTACCAGATCAGTGTTTTTGCCATGAAGGGCCTGACACCCAGTGAGCCTGTTTCCATAATGGAGAAGACTCAGCCCATGAAAGTTCAAGTGGGTAAGTTAATAACATGGCCCTGGATTTGAAATGCTGAAGATCCATTAAGCAATATGCAAATGGGCTCAGTCTCGGTATTAAATATTTCAAAGAGTTCTTTCCCCATCCGGAAGAAGCATTCTTGCTAAGAAAACTAGGTATCTGTATTTTAATCATAATTTTGTCTATATTTTAATCATGGATTTTTCTTTCTCTTTGCAGAATGTTCACGTGGTGTTGATATAAAAGCTGATATTGTGTTTTTGGTTGATGGTTCTTACAGCATTGGGATCGCAAATTTTGTTAAAGTCAGAGCCTTTTTGGAAGTTCTTGCAAAAAGCTTTGAGATTTCGCCAAATAGGGTACAGATAAGTCTTGTCCAGTACAGCCGAGATCCTCATACCGAGTTTACATTGAAAAAATTCACCAGAGTTGAAGATATAATTGAAGCCATAAACACCTTCCCTTACCGAGGAGGCTCTACAAACACTGGTAAAGCCATGACTTATGTCAGAGAGAAAATATTTGTCCCGAGCAAAGGCTCAAGAAGCAACGTACCAAAAGTCATGATTCTGATCACGGATGGGAAATCCTCCGATGCCTTCCGAGATCCTGCCATAAAACTGAGGAACTCTGATGTCGAGATCTTTGCTGTTGGTGTGAAGGATGCGGTTCGTTCTGAGTTGGAAGCTATTGCCTCTCCTCCCTCGAACACCCACGTGTTCACAGTGGAAGATTTTGATGCTTTTCAGAGGATATCCTTTGAGCTCACGCAGTCTATCTGTCTTAGAATTGAGCAAGAATTAGCAGCTATAAAGAAAAAAGGTAAGTAGATTTCATAGAGTGAAAATGATAGCTTCATGAAGAAAGCATTCTTTTGTTCTAAAATTGCTATTGAAAACTGTGAAACTGTTAATATACTTCCGAGCTGTGGTTCTCTCCTGGGTATGGACCACTTACCTATTGGTGAGAAAGCTCCATCGTCACTAGGGTAGTGGTTCCCAACTCTTTAATACAGTTCTTCAGGTAGTGCTGACCCCCCAAGCATCAAATTGTTTTTGTTGCTACTTCATAACTGTAATTTTGCTACTATTATGAACCAGGCGACCCCTAGGAAAGGATTGTTTGACCCTCAAAGGGGTGGCGACCCACAGGTTAAGAACCACTGCAATAGAGTCATGAGAGATTTTTGATCCTAGATCTTGAAGCAGTTCTATCACCCCAAATCATCATATTTGATCCAACCATTTGTTGAGTATCTACTCCATGAACACTGAGCTGGGCCCTAGAGATTAAAGGCAACTAAGACCTTTGGAATCTCTGGATGCATTCTTGGACTTGGGCTACTTCTGGGCAACATTTTTTTGCATCTGAAAATTTCTTTATTTTCTCTTTCTCCATTTGTTCAAATTCTATTTGTAAGAGGCCAGGTAAAAGTTTCATTCCTTCAGTCAAGTAGTCCTTAAGTGTTCAAGTGTTTTCACTCTTAGGATCATTTCTCCTCATTGATAGTTGGAAATCTGTTTTGTTTTGTTAATAGCGTCCCACTTTCTCGTGGTGCCAATTTGATTGTAAGTCTGATGAAGATGTGCAATGTGTCTTAAACATGGTCTTGCCCTACAATTGAGTTTAATACGTGCTTAGCTTAAAATACTATATTATTAAGAAAAATTCTCCATCACTGCCTTCAATAACCTGTCACCAAAAGGTTAATGTCCCGATACTGTGTCAGATGGGAAAGTATTGACACTCATTTTAAACCTGCTGTGCTGGTGATTACAAGTTTTGCTGCTATCCATATGGTCAGAAGTTTGATACCACTAGCAGGTCTGCAGGAGAAAGACTGGGCTTTCTACTCCCATAAAGAGTTAAACCCACGGCGGGGGAAGGGGGGGTTCACTGTGAACCAGGATGAACTCAATGGCAGTGACTTTGGTATTGCTAAAAGTATAAAACCCCAAACTATAAAAACCCTCAAAAATAAGGGTTCCCTGGTCACATAGTGGGTTCTATATCTGGCTTGTAACCAGAGGATCAGCAGTTTGAAACTAGCAAATGCTTCTCTGGAGAATGATGAAGCTTTCTATTCCTGTAAAGATTTATCGTCTCGGAAGGCCATGACATTGATGGCTCAATGGTGATGAGCTTGGTTTGGTTACTCTTGACATATTCTAATTTTCGTTGGAACCATTTCACTGCTTCTTTGCTGTAAAAATATCAAAATCAAAATTGGTTTTTATCAGACATTTAAGTTGTACAATTTAGTTCAATGGATGGCCCAGGCACAATGATCTGGATCTCCTGTCAGACTATAAGTGAAAGGCTTCCTCTCGCTGGTTCAGTGGAGACTACTCAACCCATGATCCTCAATGGCCATGCCCCAAATGTTTCTAAGCCACTTCAGAAATAGGCCTCCATTAGATCCACTTGTGTTCTAGCCGACTTTAAAATTTTAACTAGATTTTCCTGTTTTCTCTTCTTTTTAAAAATAGCATATGTGCCTCCAAAGGATCTTAGTTTCTCTGACGTGACTTCTTCCAGCTTCAAAACCAAGTGGTCTCCCGCTGGAGAAAACGTGTTCTCCTACCACATCACCTACAAGGACGTCCCTGGGGATGAGGAGATTACCGTGGTGGAGCCCGCGTCGAGCACCAGCGTGGTCCTCCGCAACTTGAAACCCGAGACGCTGTACGCCGTCAACGTCACTGCGGAGTACGAGGATGGCTTCAGCATCCCGTTATCTGGAGAGGAGACCACCTCAGAAGGTGTGGTTATTTTCTATGACCCACCGATTTATTATAAAGCACAGTTAGTGTTAGAAATAACCAACTCCTTCATTGAGTTCATAATCGTGAATGTTTTTTGGTGAGATTAGGCATCTTTAACCTACACATATTCATACCAAGAGAAAAACACGTATTACATACAAGGGGGGGGGGCTGTATTTTGATAAATTCGAGGTCCGACGTCATAAAGAGCTTTTGATAATTATGGATTAGCGTCTGAAATACTCGTCATCCCCATATTCCAGTTGTGTCATGTTTTAGATACTTTCAAAATTGCTTTATCGAAAGAGCTGAAGCTAAATATTTCCAAAGGGAATGTCTTAAACAGTGTATTGCTTGGATATGTCCTCATTTACTGGCTATCACAGAATTCTTCCTTGTGCATTTTATTACATCTAACATTTGGAAGGCATGACTTAACATGGCTAAGAGAAGACTAAGAAAAGATAGTACTCTTGAAGTATAATGTATTGATTATTTCAAAAGATAACAATTCTCTTTTTTCACTGATGCCAGGAGGCAAAGAGGTTGAGACACTAGGATGAGGAATTTTGGACAGGATCAAAGATATTTTTACCTGAGAGGTACAGGGCATTTGTCTACTTTGCTGAGAACAGAGAATCTCTTTCTCTGAAAAGCTTTTCCAAATAAAATTCATTTGTGGCAGATTTAGATCTATTTTCTGTCTGCAGGCCAGCAAATAAATTAAACGATCAAAGGTGTCTTCTAAGCATGTAGAGATCCATATTTCTATATTATTCTGGAAATAGTTTTCATATCTCCTGGTGTCCTTAATGATCCTGGTCCTTTGTCTTCAACTCTTGGGATAGGGATGGAAAGTATGTTTCAAGCAGACTTAAGTATGAATGTTTTTAAACCGTGGCCAGTACATTCACACACTCTAGTGTTTAGACGTTGGGTTACTTCAATAGAATTTGGTGATGTCTTTCCAATTCGATTATCTGCAGTAGAATCTGAGATTTAAATTTTCTTGATGAAGTTCCTGATTCTACATGCTCACTGATCTAACAATTACTGGGTTCTTTCCATGTCCAGACTGTATGAATTGTTTTCCATGGATTATCTCATGTAGTCATTTTAATAATCCTGTAAATAGTCACATTTGACTAGTGGGCAGTCTCCTGCTCAAACGTTGTGTGCTCTGTTCTTTTTTTTAAAGGCCAATTTAATCTTCTGCCCTCCTGGGTATTTTAGGAAGTGCAACTATGTTAACGTTCCCCCCTCTCCCAGCAACATCTACATACTTGGTAAGCCTTGGAGCCATGATTCAAAGCCATCATCTATCCTGTCTCCTTTGTTCTGATGAGCTACCCTATAGGACATGGTAGAACTTCCCTGGTGGGTTTCTGAGACTGAGACTTTTTAAGAGAGCCACCTATTACCCATGGGACGGCGAGTGGCTTATAGTTACTGACCTCATGGTTAGGAACCCAACGAGTGACCAGTATGTGTTAGAACTGGAGGTGGATCTTAATTGTTTGCAAGGTACATGCAAGCAAGTGTCTCACGGTGGCAAGACCAGATGCCATCGGATTGATTCCGACTCCTGGTGGCATATGTGCTTCAGAATAGAGCTCTGCTACTTAGCTTTCTAAAGACGTGATATCTTTCTTCCAAGATGTCTCTGGCTGGACTCAAATCGCCAACCTTTTAGGTAGCAGCCAGGTGTGTTAGTCCTTTGTGCCACCTGCAGATTTTTTATGATAGACTTTTTATGATGACAACTCAAGTGTTCCCATGTGACAGAGTAGAATGGCCTTATAGAGTTTTCTAGACCAAGAAGAAGCAGATAGCGGGATCCCTGCCTGTCCTTGACACAGTATATAAAATAGTCAAGTTGTTCTCCAAGTTAAATGTCTGGTTCATACCCAGAGCTCATGGCCACTGACTCAATACCGACTCAGAGCTGGGTAAATACTCTTGACCTAGGGGCTAGGCATTATTGTCTTTTTTGTTTGAGAAAATGTAGTAAGAGCATGTCTCAGTTACTTCTATCCCAAAAAATCATTGTATTGTTGAATTTCATTGGAAGTAGAAATTTACTATTTACTATCAAAGGTGTTTTATTATGATGTCAAAAGCTTACAAGTACACATCTCTTGCTTGATTAAAAAGCTATTGCTTAGTCTCTTTGTGGATATTGTACAGTATTTCAGACTCTACTTAATCTCTGACTAAAATGGATATCTTTTCCAGGATGTCAAAAAATGGCTCAAAGACTTTTCTTGAGAGATATACTATAATTTTAGTGTCAAGAGGCTAGTTTTGTATTTTTTATTTAGAGCCATTCAACTTATTTTGAATTCCTTTTTTCATTTCAGTAAAAGGAGCACCTAGAAACCTAAAAGTGACAGATGAGACCACGGATAGCTTTAAAATTACCTGGACTCAAGCTCCAGGGAAAGTCTTGAGGTATCGGATTATCTATCGACCAGTGAGTGGTGGAGAAAGCAAAGAAGTAACCACTCCAGCCAATCAGAGGAGGAAAACACTGGAGAACCTGACTCCAGACACAAAATATGAAGTGTCTGTCATTCCTGAATATTACTCAGGACCCGGCTCTCCACTCACTGGAAATGCAGCCACTGAAGAAGGTAGAGAAGCATGCTGAATGTATGGTACTAACCAAAATCGTGGACCGCAAAGGGCATCTTGAGCAGCAATCCAGATAATATAAGCCACAAGACACTTTATCTCCATTACCTACAATCTTAGATTGTATTCATTTTAATTTGAGTGATTCAAATTTTTGATGTATTCATGACACGATTTATCTGTGTCAATAAAGCTTGAGTAATATGATCTGGTCTAAAAATTCTCCTAAAGTCATTTTAAGTATTCTAGTAATTTGAAGATTGCCAACTGCTATGCAGCATTGAAACTGACTTCATTTTCCTTCTTCAGCAAGATCTTAAAGCCTTAACTTGTTTTTATTTAAATGGGATGATTAGGTCTGTGTGGCAGACAGATTTCAATGTTTGTTGAAAATTATAAAGGTGTGATTTTATTTGTAGGCCATTCATAATTTCAGTTTCATTATCTTTTTTTTTTTCTTTCTTGGCATCACTGTTCTCCGGTGGTGGGAGTAGGAGGCCCAGCCCCACTGCTGGAATTGAACCTCCGTCCCAGTGGGCCGCAGTCCCGCGCACAACCACTACGCCACCGGGGCTCAGCTCCAGTTTCATTATCTTTAAAGCTTTGTTTATTATAATATTTCTAACAAGTAGTAGCAACAGTGAAGAGTGATTGAACACCGATTCCATACTATGGGCAGAGTAGTTAATATTGGAACCCATTTACTCTTAGATTGATTTATGATTTATAAATATATATGAGGTTGTTACTATTTCACAGGCTTATAAAGAAACCAAGGCTAAAGCAGGCTAAGAAATGGACTCAAGGCCAAGTAGATTCTATGGGTGGATCTGGGGTTCACTCTCTCTTGGCAACACTCGCATGGAGTATCCCTGACAGCTCAGCCTGTCCCTTGACTCCCTCTTTTGTTTCAGTCCAACTAATTAGTCTTGCCAGCCCAATACTCCATTTTTCCCTGCACCGATTATTTTCTTTTCCAACTTTGGGAGGTTACTATTTTATATCCCCCTTTTTCTTGTTGTGTGCTTAAGGCCCTATATACCTTGTGACTCTTCAGCTCCTTTTTCCAGATTGAGGGTGGAGAGTGACCCAGGGTTGACTGAGCTATAGGCTGTACCACAGACATCCTGGTCAATTTAAGAGGAAAATCATGAAGTGACAAACAGTTGCCAAACAACAGGCAGTCCCCAGAGAGTTGTATCTTAGACTAGATCTCCTTGGGCTGTTGCTTCTCATATCTATCTATCTATCTATCTATCTATCTATCTATCTATCTATCTATCTATCTATCTTCATTTTCTAGAGGTAGCATCATTTTAAATATGTGACACTTCTGCTATTTCATTACAGACTTACATGCAGATCTCTTTGTGGAGGGAAGCTCTGAATTATGCTCACTAATAAATATATGCATGTCTTGACACTTTGTTCATTGTTAGGGATAATGTTGTGGACATTTTACCCCAAAGATTTTAGCATGTATGAACTAAAATTAACTGGAGGTCTTTCTCTATTTCTGTTAACCCAGAGAAGCCAATTTAGAAATACTTAAATATTACTGTCCAGTTAACAGTTACAATTGCCATTTTCTCATTCAGGATATAAATTTCATTTAACATGTTAAAAGCTTTTTTAAATGTGTTCTTCAAGTCATTTTATTAAATAATAGACTTTGATGTTTGTTGTTGTTTTTAACCTCTTGAAGTTAGAGGGAATCCAAGAGACCTAAGAGTTTTTGACCCGACGACATCAACAATGAAATTATCTTGGACTAGTGCACCAGGAAAAGTGAACCAGTACCTGGTCACATACACTCCAGTGGCAGGTGGTGAATCTCAGGAGGTCACTGTGAGAGGAGATACCACTAATACCATGCTGCGAGGATTGAAGGAAGGCACAAAGTACGCCTTGTCTGTGACTGCCCTGTATGCTTCTGGGGCTGGAGATGCCCTTTTTGGAGAAGGGACAACACTTGAAGGTAATTGTTGTCATAGTTTATGGAAAGTTCTGAGCTTATCAGGCATCTACAGTTAGCTGACTGTCTTCAGTTCATACACAGCCATGTCACCTTGGAAGTGCTCATGGATCCAGGCCTTAGTTTACTCTGTAGTGCAGTTGTCCTCAAACTTCCTCATGATGCGACCCTTTAATACATACAGTTCCTCATGTGGTGGTCACTCCCCCAACCATTCCATTGTTTTCATTGCTACTTCATCACTGTCATTTTGCTACTGCTATGGATCCGGTGACCCCTGCGAAAGGGTTGTTCGATCCCCAAGGGGGTCGAGACCCCAAGGTTGAGAACTGCTGCTGTAGAGGGTAGATGATTCTCTCCATCCCTCATCCTTCTGACTCTTTGGGAACTGTGAGATATCCTGTGTTTATAAAAATACATTCAGAGAAATAGTGTGCTGTCTCTAAGAACTTGTATCTTAAAAAGTTGCTTTAGTAAATACTTTAGAGCTATTGCTGGATGGTGTGAAAGTTCTAAGAGTCTGATCAGACAGGCAGGGAAGCCTGTTGCCCCTGTGTCTGCAGCAACACCCAGTCTTCATGAGAAGTTCGCTCTCTTCTTTTGATTGTTTGGAATTCTTCCTCTGTGCCTTTCCCCCCAGGCTTTTAAGAAGATGAATGTATGAGTTTTTCTTCTTTTGAGTAGTTGTAGATTATTTAGATGGATGGAAATTGTCCTTTAAAAGGACCATCTTAGTAATTGAATAGTTTTACTGTTGGCTGAATCTTTTAATCTGATATTCTTCTATCCTTTTCTTGTTTCTAGAAAATGTATTCCCACTTAGTTAAAATTCTTGATTCTAAAACTCACAGCATTCTTGGCTAAAAAAAAATTGGTTAAAATAAAAGTAGCTGAAAATACATTTTAAGTTTATATCCAGGACATTTTATTGGGCTCTGATTTTCTTCATAGGCATGTGACTAATTGTTAAGAAGGAGTATAGAACATGTATCAGTTTATATGCATGGGTGAACACACATACAAGCACAAAGAGAATTAGCTCTAAGGAAGGTAGAGGGGTAATAATATAAAGTTTTTAAAAACAGCAAACATTCCATATAAGGGAAAGCTAGATAACTGGTAAGTTTGTTAAAAATATAATTAAATTTACGTCTGAATTCTCGTGTTAGAATTGTTCTTCACTGGCACTAAGGCTCCCTCCTACAATGAAGGATTACACAGAATGCTGTCAGCTTGGTTTTATTAGCATATTTATCCCCTTGCATTCTGTGTGGTAAGCTTGGTAAAGATGTGAAAGCATAGTTGTAACTAAATTAAAATAATAAGAGATTTTTTTTGCCCCTGGTTATTCCATTTCATTTTATTATATGAACTCAGCCAAATCCACATACCATATACAGGAATAGGATATGATGGTAAAGGCAGGGAGTGGAAAGGCCAGAAAGAGAGCCAGACAACTGCTCGTGAGGACTGCTGCGATTCTCATCTGTTTTCCTCTGGGGAGCGGAGGTGGTAAGAGCAGACCTTGAAGGAATGTTTCTTTTATCCAAAGACAGGGAGTCGGCCTGCTGCAAGAGTATGCTGTAGATGGGAAATTTTACACATCAACTTAAGCATATTCTAGCTTTCAATTCAAAAAGAGAAGAAAATCATCCCAATATTTAACGTGGTCTATATCCATTCCTTGCGTCAATCTGTTTCCTAGTGCCTTTTTGAAGCACAGCCAATGATCAGAAAATTCCCCTGTTGCTGGAAGGGAGATTTATTCACTTTGGCATTAGGGAAGCTCATGGTTGGCTGTAGAATTGTATGCAATAGAGTCCCAAAGATGGAGTTTATGACTATTTCAGATACAAACTCCAGAGAAATCAGAGCACTAGCCATTAGGTTTGATTTATATCTTTTTTCTTTCTTTTGTTGTTCTTTAAGTAGCTAGGCCTTCTGTAATTATTTAAACACAGCCGACCAGCCCATGGAAATGCACTCTAAATCTTGAGTGGAACTGTAGTTGTCACTGCTATTATGCAGAACACTTTTTTCTTCTTTTTGTTAAATCTCTAGATAAATGATGCCAATTTTACTCTGACTTATCACAAATGAATGAAAATTTCAATGTGAGAGTACTAGCGTTACTTTTTTCTTGCCTTTATATATTTTTGAGTGTTGGTCTTTCAGCTATGGAAACTATGACTTTTCAGAATTTTCTTTGTTTCAGTTGCTATAGCAACTTGACAACGTCCTCGGCATGAATGACTTTCCTACAGATCAAACTGAGCTCCCTCAGTTGACATTCTGTTACAATGAGGTTTCTAGCACATCACAGAATTCTGTATGGTGTTGACTAATGCGGTAGCTTTCCATGATGGACATACAAGGCCTCTGTGTCTTCTTAGGTTCACTGCTATCTCAGAATTCGAAAATTCATATATAACAACTCTGCTATGTCCAGGAAACTCTTAGCACAGTTACCAAGCAAGCACTCATCTATCTCCTCCTCCGTGAGATAACCCCTCACTGGAATAGCATCGAAATCAAAATATAAGAGGTAATAACTAATGAAGAAATCTTTTTTTGCTCATTCAGACTTTGAAGTCGGAGGATAATTTCATTGTTTAAGAGGGTTCAAGGACGATGTATTGCTTAAAGGAGCTCAATTCACTTATCAATAGTGAATTTCATCCTTCAGAATGATGGCTTTACTTCAGTAGTTGCAAATCAAGTGCATTCAGCAGGAACATTATCCAGAAGAGCAGGTCTTCTGTATCCTGCAGTGGAAAGTTGGACAGATTTTGAGCTGAGCTCTAACGGAAAATACAAATTGATTTAGAAGAGGGTTTACATTACGTTTTCAATTTAACTTCTATTTTTGAAAGTGGTATGTGAAACTTAATGAAAGCTGGCTGGAACCATCTATAAGATGAAACAGCTTCATTTCATTATGATTAATTTTTCAGTTATCATCATTGGCTAATTCATGGCATAATTCTATTTGAATTGGATGATAATTTGCTATTCATAAAGCAAGTGGAAAAGGGCTAAGGAAACATAAGAAAGTTACTTAAAGGGGGCATGAGCTCTTTGGCCTGGCTTGTGGAAAAAGGCAGAGTAGGAACCTACACCTCACGTATGTTCGACTCATAAAAAACACACCTATCTAAATGACTTCTCACAGCAACAGCACTGAGACACATGCAAGCAGGAGTCAGCTAAATGCCTTTGAATGTATCTGGACATGTTTTGTAACATTCAGACACAAATGCAGAGTGCCAACGTTTCAAAACACGGCAGGATTTTGTATGTTCAAATTTATGGCAGAAGTGCATGGTTATTGTTTATACCTAGGCTGATTCTAAAGGGGAGAGAATAGGTATATGATAAATCCTTGAAATGGAGTCAAAGAAATCAAAGCGCAGACATACCTTCATTACCAAAGATGGCTTGTTTGAAACAAGTAAGTGCCAGAAGTTCTACTACCAGAGACACAGTGGCACAGAAAGCATGGGCCTAGAGTCCAGAACTGCAGCAAACAGAGGCCAGGAAGCTAAATATGATGTGGAAACAGTGCCACTTATGAAAAGAAAGAAGGACCTCATTTTAGGACACAGGGAGAGAAGGAAGTCAGGGAGGCAGGAGTGGCGGTGAATCCAGGCTGACAGTCTACTGGCACCGGTTTCTGTCCACTGATCCTGTTTCTATGGCTGCACTTTGAAGGAATGCTCCGTGTTCTAGGGGAAAGACCACAGACTGGTTTTCTGACAGTTTTTCTTCTAGGTCTTTCTCTCTTTCCTCCATTCTATGTAGTCTAGAAAGGACCCATTTCCCAAATGCAATCTAAGCAAATCAAATCGGATCAAAATGAGCAAAGTGACCTCTCCCTGCAGTAACTAATGCCAGAATTTCCTTAGATTGAGGATCAAGCTGTTCAATACATTTAGACCAAGCAAATTCCTGGCTGCGCAATGCTCTGATGGATCTCATTAACAGGAAAATGTGATCAACACTTCAACTAAGGAACATGTATTTATAGCCATTCTGGTCTAGACAGAAAGGAGGGGAAAGAGAGAATCTCCGTTTTATGATATGGAATGGGAAGGGGGTGACAGCAAATGTATTGAGATCATTCAGCTACCTAAAGGGGCCTTATGCCACACATTCTACAAACCATTAAACACTCTTGTACACCATCATCGTGTCCCGTGACTCTGAGCAGCTTTGCTTCCACCACACACCTGTCTGTGTTATGCCTCCCATTCCCAAGCTACTGTGAGTATGAGAGTTTGTACTGCACTGTCAGGTACACTTTCCAATCTCCTACTTCCTTAGACCTCAGAGAGGAGCAGCAGAAAAAAGGAAAAGAAAGAGCTGGAGAAAAAAGTGAAGATTTAAAGTCAATGTGAAGATTGCAACCAGAGACACTGATTTAATTGCTTTGGACAGAACCCAGGTTTCGGTTATTCAAGTGATTCTATGTATATTATCAGGCTTCTTCTAGTTATTCTGCTGGTGAGGGATCAAGGGACCCAGGAAATGATGAGGTCTTCCTGAGGGTCAATTCCGTTGGTTGCACACCTAGCACCTAGACCAGCTTGGTTGTTTTCAGATCCTCTTCTTGCCAACTACATGTACCACAAGGTGCAATCCAATTGCTTCATTTGTTTGTAATCTATGATTTGGCCCAGTACAGATTCCAGTTGTAAGAAGTTGAAGGGTTATAAGTGTAATAAATTTACTTGTCATGAGCGCTTCATATTCTTAGTATTCTTGAGTCTAAGGCAACAGAATCTTCAACCCTCCTGTTTTTTTGAAAACAAACAAGTTTTAGCAGTATGCTTACGAAAAGTACAAACTTGATGTTTAGGAATATTTTTATCTGATGGACATGTGGAAAGCCAGGAGGAAGCAATTTATGTTCTACCCCTGTCTTCTGAATTGAGATGGTTTTCTCTTCTCTTTGAATTCCAGTTTTTGTTGCTGCTAACAAGGAAAGCTGTATTGCCAGGACTTGGAAATGGGGTCTCCTTTTATGCAACCAAACGCAGGAGCTTAATAGCAGATGATTGCCCCCTCCCCACTGTAATTGAGAACTTTTCCAATGCAGACTCAAATTAGTGCTGCCATGCTCTCCAGAAGAATTTAGGAATATTATTTAGTTAATATCTCTTTTGTATCTTAAACATCTTTTTGTGTATTTTTAAAGTATTTAAAAATATATTTGAAGGACATTGACCAAACTTTGCTAAGCTCTGTATTGCAATGTTACTAGTATTTCATTCTAGCTACCCAAGAGGGTGACGGTGGCTGCTGAGGGAACATGGAGGAAACCTATCTGGTGACCCAGACTTCTTTTGTTTGCAGCCCAGAATTGTCTCTGTGAATGTATTTTTGCTTCCACCGTAATTCTTTTCCTATTTTTTTCTCATAGTGAAATCATTAGCTTGTGTTTATGAAATTGATGTCTGTTGTCATGGAAATAAACAATGTAATAACTTCAGCACTGTGGAAAGTAGGGAGAAAAATAGGCTAAGAGGCACAGTCTTTGGGAAAGTTAAACGTGGACATTATTATATTTGCAAATTGCCACAGTGTTACTTGAAAGAGAATGCCTACATTTTACTTTTGTCTTACACTTTCTTTGGCATGTCCATAAGGAGTATTTAGTTCATTTTAATTTAAAGTTAACTTAATTTTTCATTGTGATCATTTCAGTGATTTAAGAAATTGAAGGGAAGAGACATATGGGAAAAAGATACATACCAAAACAAAATGTGTATTGCATTTAAGAGTTAGAGGCCAGTTGTTGGATATCATCTATTAAAGCAACAGAAATAGAAAGCACAGTAACCAAGCCAAACCAAAGTCTGAAGTGCACTTTTATGTTCATATAAATAAGGAAAACATAAAGCTGTAAATGTGGCCATTTAAGTAGTATATACAGAGTTAAAAAAAACTCCAAAAACTTTTAAATGAGAATAGACTTCAAGTACGGAGAGAAAAAACTCAATATGTTCTTGAAAATAAATATTCTTGGTTGCAGTGAAATATGTAACTAATTTCCTTCCAGAGATGAGATGTCCTGTCAGCATTTCAAGCTATTTATAATGGACTTAGAATTTTCCATTGGGGTTGGGGTCTGGTAGAATGCCCAGCTCCTGTTTTATTTATTTTCCCCCCTCTAAATTTAGTCATATAGGCTAGGTTTTAGCACACTCAGATTTCTTTTCACCCATTATTATTTTTACTTTTTGTACTAAAATTTAATTGCTTCATTATGTATAGTTTGAAGATACTCATTTTTACTCTTCAACTCAAATAAAATAATAATAGTCCTCTGAATTCTTGTAGGAGTATTGGGTATCATTTGCCTGGGTGTATAACCACTAGCTGGTAAAATATATGTTGTGCAAGGAGATACATTTATGTCATACTTTATCATAAACCTTACTTAAAGTAGACAATATAAAGTGACCTGTCTATTTATCTTGCATTTACAATATGAAAAGTAAGGGTTTATTGGAAGACATCTGTGCCTTCTATTAAGCTGAGGTTTCAATATTTTTCCATTTTTAAAAATGAAAGGGCCAAATTTTAGTAGCAGATTTTTTCTTGATCAACTAAAACAAGTGGCATGTTTATTTTGATGACTAATCTCTTTCAAGCTTTCCAGAAGAATTGGTGGTTTTTAGTTTCATTAAGCAACGTTGCAGGTTTTCACTCGGCCTTTTCAATTGTAGGTGCAAATAAAAGTTCTCATTGGAAAATTATTGTTGGGATTAAGGTTTACAAGAGATTTTTGCAGTTATTGTAAATAGCGAATTGAGGTGGAATTTATTTAAATTAGAGAGGAAAATTATGATGAAGAAATAAAAATCCTTGTAAATAATGGGCTGTGTTATAAGGAGACAGACATGTAGTAAAATTTGGGGATTTAAATGCTTTTTTCCCCCCTTCTGTAAATAATATCTTAGATCTGTATTCTTTTAAGATTTGGAATGTTGCTCTATTTGTGAAAGTCTTTGGAATTTGCTGGAGGAAAGAAAGGCAAGCAGGAATTAGCTATAATTGGGATGTATATTTCATCAAGCTGAAAGAATAGAGTAGCTCACAAAAAAAACAGTGGTCTTCAAATGAGCAGTTGTAAATATGTTGAGTTTAAATATAGTAAGTAGCATTATCACAATGAACAAAAATATACCTATCAGTCTGCTTATCCCCATTGATCCATTTTCATTATATTCTAGAACGAGGCTCACCTCAGGATTTAATCACTAAAGACATCACCGACACATCCATTGGGGCTTATTGGACATCAGCACCAGGAATGGTTCGTGGTTACAGAGTCTCATGGAAATCGCTGTATGATGATATTGACACTGGAGAGAAAAATCTTCCTGGAGATTCAATACATACTGTGATAGAAAACCTTCAGCCAGAGACTAAATACAAAATTTCTGTGTTTGCGACTTACACTGGTGGAGAAGGAGACCCTGTGACTGGAGAAGCCACAACGGAAAGTAGGTAACCTCGTGGATGTACACGGGGGTGGGGGGTGGGGGGTCTCACCGCCACTCAACGCTCCCATGCTAATGACTGTCAGCTCCAGGGACAGGGTGCATGTCGTTCAGCCACTTGCATTTGGCACCTTTGTGTGGTAAATGAGGACTGAGTAATTAGGCTTTTTAAAGAACTCTGGATATCCAAAATTCACACCACATTTTGCAACGATGAACTCCATTTCAACGACTTTTACTTTTTTCCCTTTACTTTCTGGTGGAGTGGAGTGATTGACCACACGGGAGAGCGTCAACTAGTGACAAGGACAGATATCAAAGAGCACTCTGACACATGTAGGCAATTCTGCTTTGAGCCTCAGTTTCCTAATCTGAAAAATGGTGATAATTAAATCTCATCTGTTAGAACTGCTGTGAGGGTTAAGTGAAATAACAGTGCATAAAATATCGAACATTGTGCCTAGTCACTAAATGCTCATTGACAAGTGAGTGGTTGTTTGGGTCAAAGATTATTATGTGCACAAGAATCATTCTATTTTTTTTCAAACCTCTGTGTTTGATAAGATTAAATCA
Source organism: Nesogale talazaci (assembly GCA_004026705.1). Lineage (NCBI taxonomy): Eukaryota > Metazoa > Chordata > Mammalia > Afrosoricida > Tenrecidae > Nesogale > Nesogale talazaci. Next base: position 37,193 of record PVJH01009826.1, on the reverse strand, counting down.
GAAGCACAGCTAATTTTTTGGTGTTTCAGATTTACCTCAGTTTGATTTATATTTTTTTCTTGTGGATATTTACAAACTGCTTTTCAGCATTTATCACCACCTGGCTCATGAGAAGTATGTCAGAATTGCTTAATCCTCTGTTCTAAAATGTTATTCACTAAGCAGGAATTATGAAGAATTTATAAGAGAAAACTTTATTCATTTTCTTTTGGGGATCATTTTAGGAAAAAAATGGGAAATTACACACTTGAGTAAAAATAGGGCAGTCCTGGACTGCCTATCATGAGGACATGAAAATCCACTGCCACTGAGTCGACCCTCTAAGGATGCAATAGGATCCTTGGGTTTCTGAGCCCATGTATTTTTACAGGAACATTAGGCATTATCTTTCTCCTGTGGCGTTATTGGCAGGTTTGAACTGATGACCTTCTGGTTAGTAACCCAAAACATCACCAACCCAGTGTACTATAGAAAGCAGTTGCGGGGGAGGGGGGAATGGAAGACTATTTTCTGGCAAAGAAGGAGAGGGAAGTGCCAAGAATAGCTTTAATTATGTCCTGCATTTTGACTTCAAGTTCTCTTTAAATAAAATTATTTTGGCTGAGTTATCTGGAGAATTTATTTTTTCATAACTGGTAGCTCAGTTGTATATAAGCTCACATTTATATAGAAATCAACTACATTAAAAAATTCTTCTCCTGGCAACCCTCCATGTGCCAAATAGGAAGGTCTATACTCCGTGGGTTTTCAAGCCTACGGCTTTTGGGAAGCAAACTAGATCCAATGAACCCAAACCCACTGGCACTGAGTCCATCCAAACTCATATTGATCCTATATAGGCTTTCCAAGATAACCTCCTTTTTCTCCTATAGAGCAGCTAGTGGGTTTGAACCAGTAACCTTGAGGTTAACAGTCCAGCACTCACCTGACAGTGCCACCAGGGAAAATAACTGAATCTTTTTTTTCTGAGATGATAGGTTAGAATAGTGAACCTTTCAGCTTGTAGTCATCCCCTTATCCTACTGAGCCTTCCACAAATTCCTAAACTATTTATAGGAAACTGGTGTTTTTGTAAAGATATTATTTTGCAGGCACTCACATGATTGATTTCCATGATAGTGAAATGAAATCTTGTTTCTGTAATATGTTGGCTGATACAATTTAGGAACTTCTCAAATGAATACTTCTGCATTTATGGGAGAAATGTTATTTGTTTTAGTTGTAAAGAGGAGCTATTTTTGTAAAGTTAGTTTGCAGTAAGGTTAAAATTTAAGTTATCGAGAAATTATATATGCTTTTCCCCAAACAAACAAAAAAATCCCATCTAAAATGAACCATCAGATAATTATTTGTGATTGAAAGTTTCCACAGCAAATGTGTTTCACCCCAAACCAAGTTTATCAACTTAAAACTTAAATTTGTATCTTCTCGAATGCTTAGCTTCTAAGACATTTTCACACATTTTTTTTTTGGCTGATTGATTGAATGGAAAGCTAATGGACAGAAAAAGCCTCTTTTGAAGTAGGAGCAGGTTTGCAGAGAATGAAATTTCATTTAAAAATTAGAATGGGACTTTTCAAAGTTCTAAATAAATGTGAAAAGACGCCTCCCCCTTTTCCTGTCCTCGTGCCCCCTTTGCTGTTGTGTTCCCTTTGGTTCTCACTGTAGCGAGTAAGGAAGTTCAGAAAGCACATTCAGCAATCTGGATCAACCCTGGTATTTAGGTGGGGCCTGAAGCCTCAGGTGTGTAGAAAACTCAGCAGAGTTAATAATCTAAAGGTTCTGCTCTTAGATTCTCTGAGAAGTTTCCAAGGAATCATTTTGGAAATATTTTCAGAATTGCTTTCACTTGAAACTCAGGCACATGGTATGTTGACTGTTGAGATGAAGAAAACCAGGAATGATGGCCAGAAAGCCAGCAGTTGGGAAACTTTCTATTCCCCTTTGAATGTGTGACAGCTGCCATAGCGGCAGTGCAATGGGCATTGGAAAGCATTCTTGTGGGAGTTACTAAACCCCTGACAAGGACTTATCACGTGGAAAAGAGTGAGGATATTTTGTATTATGTGGTGCACTGATCAATGAAGTGAGAAATCTTGCTTTGTAGCTTTGGGAAGCTTTTTGTTGTGTTTGCTTTCTTTCCGAAGTCTAGTTCCCCATTAAATTTAGATATAAATATTTCTAGAAAGTTATAAACTTGGCTGAGAACTTCCTTAGTTTCTTTAAACATTAAGCTAAAAAATTGTTCAACCACCACTGAAATTTTACATCTGGTACATAGAAACATAATTTATGTCTACATCTTGGATATTTTCACTAATTTTGTCATCCTTATCATGTCTCCTAGACATAGTGTGTCTTTAGAATTTAGATTGTTTTTTAGACTTTCTTTTTATCACTGGTCTTAAGCCACTTGGTGATGATAGCCCTCAGGGTAGCTTTTTCATGTTTGTTGTGCTTGGGGCTCATTGAGTTTTTGCATCTGTGGGCTTCAAGTTTTTATAAAATTAAACTAATATTTTTAATATTTCCTTTCAGTAATTCCAACTACACATATTTCCATCTTCCAGAAGTTATATCAGTGATACTCAGTTTATCGTTATTACTTTTCCCCGTCTTCTCCTTGTCATTGATGTTGAGTTGTTTCAATTGTTAGAGTAACAAGTTCAAAAATCATTTTTCTGCTGCCAACTCTCTGTGTTAAGACAGGGTACTTTTGCCGCTAAATGGTTGTCTGGGTCTTTTGATACATGCTCCATGTTCCTACATAACATGCTGAATCTTTTACTTTCTTTAATGTATGGAATATAGTTATAATAATTTCTTTACCATCCCTTTGGATTAATCATACAGGTGTAGTTTCTAGTTTTCTTTTTTTTGATTGATTTTCCTCCTCAATATGGGTGATGTATTTTTCCACTGAATGACTGATACTATGAATTTTATAGAAGGTAGATTTTGTGAATTAAACTTTGTTGAGTGTTAGATACTTTTTTATATTCCTGTAAATGTTCTTGAGCTTTGCTTGGACACATTGTGGTCTTTTGAAGTTTGTTTTGAATCTCTGATAGGCAAGACCAGGACAGTCTTTCGTCCAGGGATAATTCCGTCCCATTTCTGAGGGAATCCCCTCATGAGTATTCTAAATGGCACCCTGAGATTTAATAGACTTTCCACTTTGGCTCAGGGGAATGTTTTGGCTCCAGTGAGCTCCGGAAATTATTCCCTGTTCTCTTTTCATGAGATCCTGTTCCTGATGTACTTTGTTCACACAAACATACTGAGGAACACTTAGCTGAAGACTTCAAGCCATTTTGGAGGTTTCCTCTGTGACGCTCGCTCCTCTTCTAACTCTAATTCCCATTGAACTTACGGCACTATCTCCTTCACACAGGGCAAAAACCAGGCTCCATCTGGTTTCCAATTACTGTACGGGGGCGGGGCCTGAAAATGAAGCAATTAGACTGGGGTAATCATCAGACTCACATCACTGGTCTCTCATAGTCCTATGCTGTGTGATGTCTGTCTTCATTATGTAGTGCCCCTAGAAAGATCCCAAGTGGTGCAGGAGTTAGTTTCTGGGCCACTAGCAGAAAGGTCAGAGTTTCAGTCCCAGCAGCCACTCCTCAGGTGAAAGATGAAGCTGTTTGTACCCAAATAGCTTAGAATTTCGGACTCCATCTAGGGAACCAGCTCATTGGTAATGAGTTTCTTTGACATCTCAGAAATGCAAAAAGGATTTTTTCAAACAGAAAAATTTTTTCTTAGTTAAAGGGGCTAGAAATTCAAATTCAAGGTACTGATTGTAGGGGATCCTTTTTCTGTCAGTTCCAGAGGAAGGTCCTTGTCTCCCGTGAGTTTTTGCTCTTGGGCCATCTTCAGTTGACTTGTCATCTCTTTCCCCATCTCTGTTTATAGCGTTTATTTATTCTCTCTCTTTTAAAAAAATCGATGAATTCATTTTTTATTGACCATTTTATGGGGAGGAGGGGTTACAGATCTTAGAACAACCCAGAATGCAGTTGTATTGAATACACTTGTACATGTGTTACCATCATCATTTCCAAAAAGTTTTCTTTCTACTTGAGCCCTTGGTATCAGCTCCTCCTTTTTTCCCTTCCCTCCCTAACCTTCCCGCCATTGTGAATCCTTGATCAAATATATATCATTATTTTTGTATCTTATTCGGTTGATTATCTCCCTTTAACCACATTCCTATTATTTGTCCCTTTCTGAGTGTTTATATATGCAACTTTGTGATCAGTTCCCCTCCTCCCCACCCATGGTGGTATCACCCTCCCCATGATATCGCTACTTCCACTGTGGTTCCTGGGGTGTATCTGTCTTGGGTTCTATGTGTTGAGAGCTCTTATCTGTACCCATGTATATACTCCGATCTAGCAGGATTTGGTAGAGAGAACCAGGTCATGCTAATTGGGGGTGGGGTGAGGCAGAGAAAACATTAAAGAACTAGAGGGATGTTATATGTTTCACTGGTATTATAATGCATCTTGGCTGACTCCTCTCTTTCTTGCGACCCTTCTGTGAAGGGTTGTCCAACTGTCTACAGATGGGATTTGGGTTTCCACTCTTGATTCTCCTTGTTTGCAGCCATATAATTTTTTTTAATCTTTTGATACCTGTTAGCTGATCCTGTCAACATCTCATGATCACATAGGCTGTGTACTTTTTCTATGTGGGCTTACTTACTTCTCTGCTAGATGGCTGCTTGTTTAACTTTAAGCCATTAAATCCCATTTGTCACATCTTGTGATAGCCAGCCTCTATCAGCTTTCTTCATCACATTTGTATATGCATCCATTTTGTCTTTAGTAATCACAGAGTGCTAGGTTAATGAGAACAAAATGTTCTTGTTTTTAAGCCACGAGTAAAGGCCTGAAGTCCATCTGCTATCTTAGTCCTTAACATATACATGAATAGGTATATATCTATATTCCTATCATTATAAAATAATATATTTACATATGCACACACCTATATTTATACATCTATAATAACTTTTGCCTCCTCATTCTTTCCTCTTTTCTTTTACTTTCCTCCTGGCCCACTGTCACGTTCACTCTTCATTTGGCTCTCAGTAATTCCTCTCGGTTACATTGCACTTGGTCAAACCCTACTAAGCATTCTGCACACTCCTCACTATTGATTTTAGAACCATTTTTGTTCTCTTGTCCCTGAGTTTTTTGGCTCCATCCACACTCCCTTCCCCCCTACCTCTTCCTCTTCCATGACCCCACAGAAACACTTAATCTCTTTCATGTTTTAAAAGGAAGTGATTCCAGATCTACCTAACATGGTCTTATAACAACAGCCATAGAAAACACAACATATATTTTCGGGTAGTATAATTCAATCTGTAAATATGTCCCATGTCTTCAAAATGCCATTTCTTATATTTTGTCTGGTTTTTAATTGTTTCATATGGTCTGATCTCATTCTTTCAAAGCTAGAAAAGATTGCCATATTTCCTTCAGCTGTTACTTTCTATGAAGAAATGCATCTCACATTTTGAATGCTCAGGTTATTGAACTGAATGATCCTGCTTATAAATGCCAATGATATTTACAACAAAGGGTCCTACTGGCCATTTGTGGGCATTTGGCAAACTGTTTGTGATATTTTACTGCTTAATAAATTGTGAGAGGTTAGTCAAAGATGACATAATTAACAATGTTGATAATATAAGATGAAACATTAGCCATATAGACTCTTTCCTGAAATTTTCAGTATTAAAAGTATGTCAATTTATCTTAAAAATCGTGGAGATATTTTTTCCCAATAATTTTATTGGAGACTCCTACAGCTCTTATAACATTTTATACATTGTTTGTATCAAGCATATTTGCACACATGTTGCCATCTTCATTTCCAAATGCTTTCTACTTGAGCCCTTGGCATAAGCTCCTCTTTCCCCCTCCTTTTTTTTTTATAAATCATTTTATTGGGAGCTCATACAACTCCCATCATGATCAATACATACATCAATTGCATACATTTGCAAACTTGTTGTCATCATCACTCTCAAAACATCCTCCCTCCACCTTGGCCCCCAGTACAGCTCCCCATATTTCCCTTTCCTCCCCTTGCCCCTCCCCCATGAACCCTTAATAATTTACAAATTGTTATTACTTTTTCACATTGTACATTGTCCGGTATGTCCCTTCACTCACTTTCCTCTTTTCTGTACCCCAGAGAGGAGGTTGTATGTAGATCCCTGAAATTGGTTCCCCCTTTCTATTCCACCATCCCTCCACCCTCCTGGTATCATCACTCCCACCACTGGTCTTGAAGGGATCATCTATCCTAGATGCTCCATATTTCCGGCTCCAGTGTACATCCCCTGGTCTAGCTGGATTTGTCAGGTAGAATTGGAATCATGATAGTGGGTGGGAGGAAGCATTTGAGAACTAGAGGAAAGTTGCACATTTCATTGTTACTCACTGTACCTTGACTGGCTCATCTCCCTGCGACTCCTCTGTAAGGGGATGTCGCTCCACCTACCGATGGGCTTTGGGTATCCAATCTGTACTCCCCCTTATTTATAATGATATCATTTTTAGTTCTTTGATGTCTGATACCAGATCCCTTCAACACCTCATGATCACACAGGCTAGTGTGCTTCTTCCATGTGGGCTTCCATGTTGTGTCTGAACTAGATGGCCGCTTGTTTACTTTTAAACCTTTATGAGCCCAGACATTATATCTTTTTATAGCGGGCACCATCAGCTTTCTTCACTACATTTGCTTATGCACACATTTATTGTCAGCGATCATATTAGGAAAGTGAGCACGTAATGTTATGATTTTTAGTTCTTGAAGCCTGATCACTGATCCCTTTGATACCTCGTGGTCCCACAAGCTGGTGTGCTTCTTAAGACCATGTGGGTTTTTTTTTTTTTTTGCTTCTAAACTAGATGGCTGCTTGTTTACTTTCAAGTCTTAAAAAGACCCCAGACACTGCATCTTTTTTTTTTTTAGGCATCTCTGCCCTGGTGGTGGGAGTAGGAGGCCCAGCCTTTGCTCCTGTGAGCGGGTATACAAAACATCTTTTGATAGCTGGGCACAATTAGCTTTCTTCACCACTTTTGCTTATGCAAACATTTGTCTTCAGTGATTGTGTTGAAAAGGTGTGCATCATGGAATGCCAATTTAAATAAACTTGCACTGAGGAAGTACTTGAGTGGAGGTTCAATGCCCATCTGCTGTCCTAATACTAACCCTATAAGTATATGCATGTTGATCTATTTCCTCATTATCTTTTATAAATATATTCACCTATGCACATGCTTTTTTTTGGTTGTTGTTTTTTTTTGGGGGGGGGGGCATAACTGCCCTCCGGTGGTTGTGGGAGCTATCCAGTGCTGCTCCTGAGAGTCACTATTGGATTTGAACTGCCAAGTCCCCGGGCTGCAGTCCTGCACTCAACCACTTATGCCACAGGGGCTCAGCCTTGTACATGCCTTTTGTAAATGCCCTTTACCCCCCAGTTCTTTCCTTTATTTCCTTTACTTCCTCTTGTCCCACTATCATGCTCAGCCTCCACTGGGGTTTCAGTACTTTCTCTCTGTTACATTACTCTTGATCAATCCTTAGCGGACCACTCACACCCACCTTGTCACTGATTTTGAATCATGTGTTGTTGCCTTATCCCTGGGCCGGTCAACACCACCTCCTTTTCTCCTTCTCCTCATCTCCCATGTCACCCCCGAAATCATCGCTTCCATCATTTTTACCTCCAGACTGTTCATCCAGCCTATCTTATCTAGATAGACCTTCAGAGATAACAATATGTACAAAAAAAGGCATCCTAAGATGAAGCAACCAAAGAAAATAAAACAATGACAACAACAAAAAGACCTCAATGTCCAGTATATATATGCAAAAAGAAATAACAATATAAAAACTTATAAATAGTTCAAGGTCTGTTCATTGACCTCCAGGAGTGTCCCCCAGTTGAGTCAGATGGGGTGCTACACCCTGGCCCCAAAGTATATCCTTAGCACTCTATCGGGAACTCCGAGGTCTGTTGCACACCCTTAGTGTTTTGCCATGGTGTGGTTGGGTCAGACAAGGTATAATCCTGACCCCGTTTCTCCATTGTTGACCCAGAAGGGCCTTTGATCAGTGAGGGAAGCCATATTTCATAGTGGGGCCAGCCATATGATCCTCTCTGTGCATTGGCTGTTCTGAGTGGGAATATCGTCCTGAAGGCTCGGTGGGACAGGATGCACTCCATTCTCTCTTCCTCCTCCTTCCTTTGTTCTCATGTGTGTTCTGGTTAGCTATATCTTACTCCCCAAGCTGCAACTTCAGTGCTGACCTCTTGGAAATATTTTTATGTCTCAGAGATTTCTGTTTCTTTCTGGTCATTGATTTACATGCACATGGTGGTCACAAGGACTAGCATTATCCATAGTTTCTCTGGTTAGTCATTTATGGACTGCATCTTTCAATGATATTTTTTGAAAATACCTAATTAAAATTTCTAGCCATGCACTTGGAGTTTTTAGTATTCCTCACAGTATTACTGTTGGAAGATTTATTTTACAGATGAAAATATAATAAAACTCCCGAAAGTTCATTTCTGCAAGTGGATGTTTTCTAAAGTCTCTAGAATGCAAGTAGGAAATTCCTGCAGCCGGAACTTCATTTTTTAGTTATTAGTCAGATAAAAAGGCAACATTTTGCTCAGATCTTACTTAGACTGGGATTGTGCTCAAGCAGCATTGAATTTTTGAGAAATTATGATCAAGAGAGTGGTCTGCACACTTAGGAAACCATGAAGAGTCTCTTTTCACCCAAGCGAGGAGGTGGCCATACATATTTAACTTAGCCCGCTTTATATTGGTATCTTCTTTTTATCCCACAGTCTCGCAGGATTCCAAAGCTTTGAAAGTAGATGAAGAAACAGAAAACAAGATGAGAGTTACCTGGAAGCCAGCACCTGGGAAAGTAGTGAACTACCGCGTGGTGTACCGCCCTCGTGGGGGAGGGAGGCAAATAGTTGCTAAGGTTCCACCCACAATCACCTCGACCGTGTTGAAGCGACTTCAGCCCCAGACCACATACGACATCTCTGTTCTTCCCATTTACAAGACAGGAGAAGGGAAGCTTAGACAAGGCTCAGGAACAACAGGTACACAGTGACGACCTTTCAGAAGAGGGTGCCCTGTTCCCAAGGGAGATCTGGACAAATCTACTTTATTTGAAAATGCTTAAAGCTGATTCTGTAATCAATAGAGTCATAGTTATTTGGCAGACTTGCTAATTACCATGTTATTTTGAACCAGTTCTGTTCCTGGTAAGAGAGATTTTAAGCATTAATGTTCTAATGCTAATCTAACTATGAATTGTGAGTATTATTTGCACTTGTCTGTCGGTGGGACTCTACTGGTGGAATTTTGTTGAGTCTGATGCTGTAAGACTTCATCCTTACCATGAATAGACATTTCTGAAGTATTTTATTTGGAATAATCCCTTGCATACCACAGGGTTGTTTCTATTTATATTTATGGTTATAAGGGCTGATAAGAGGGTAACAATTTACCCGAAAAAGGGTAAAGGTTAGTCATTTGGATATTTTTTCCTAAATGAAAATATTTTTCCTTTTATCTTTATAGCTTCTCGATTTAAGTCACCCAGAAACCTCAAAACATCTGACTCAACCATGTCAAGCTTCCGAGTGACCTGGGAGCCTGCCCCTGGGGAAGTGAAAGGTTATAAAGTCACGTTTCACCCCACGGGGGATGACAGACGCCTGGGGGAGCTCGTGGTCGGACCGTATGACAACACAGTAGTTTTGGAAGAACTTAGGTAGGGATTAATCATATTCTACTCATGTTAAAGAAATGCACCGCTTATATGGAGTAGTAGGATTTGAACCAGAGTTACTCAGACGTCTCTTGGCAAGTGCAGGGTGTTTAAAATCAACAGAAGTTTCTTTTCTGTGCTGGGGAGGTTGAGGATAGAATCTAGGTGTTACAGCAGAAATTCGGAGAAGTTAATTTTTTGTAATGCTTTGACATTATTTCTAATTGATTGAAAGTGGTCTCTTTCTGATAATCCACTGAATTAAAAAAAATCAGCGTGAATATTGCATAGTTTCTTGAAAACCATGTGCCCAGTCAACCGTGTAGTACCATGGTGTTCTTAAAGTGACTTCCCCTCCAGGATGAGGCGTCATGGTGATGTCGTACTTGGTGCCAGTTGGTAGGGGGCGGGGGCGGGTCAGAGTAAGCTGATTAAAGGTTTGGCTTCAGCCCGTGCAGTAAGAAACAATGCCGTTGGGGCTTGAGTAATAACCTGCTCTCATTACTGCAGAAAGACGGATGAGTGTGCATCATCTTTTGGGAAATTTGTCCAACTGTTCAATCAATGATATTGAAATCCATATAAATGCTTGATCTCTTTTTTTTTTCAATAGGGTGTAAAACCCAAATCCATTGCCCTTGAATCACATGTAACTCGTAGGTACCCTGTAGGACAGAATAGAGCTGTCACCTAGTTATGGAGACTGTACGGAAGCATCTTTGTCCTGTGCAATCTCGTTGAGTCTAAACCTTTTGCTGAGCAGACACACACTAGCAGCGCTCTTTCCCAGAGGGGGGCAGGGTTGTTGGAGATAAAATGTACTGTGCTTGCTATGTGGTAGGTCTTGTGTTCGGTGCCTTTACAAGTTTCTTTACAAGGTGCATGTGTATTATGTTGGGAAAGTCCACTGTGAAGAAGAAGTAAGGTCAGAGAACTCGGTCCTTTGTCCTCAGGGGACTGCATCTGCTAGTAGAGCTGGAACCCTGTACATTAGCGGGGATGCTTGGGGCAAGTTTCCTTTCTTATCTTTTTTCCCCTTTCATATCTTACATGGTAAGCATAGACTAGAATAAAGGGGGGATGATATTCTTCTCATAGAATGCTGTACTTCACAATTCCTACTGAGTAAACTAGTGTAGCAAGACAAACGCCTGTATAAGTTCAAAAAATGAATTAATCAAACACACAAATGATATGTTTTAATATTGTAGGTCAGGTACCACCTATAAAGTAAATGTTTTTGGAATGTTTGATGGAGGAGAAAGTTCACCACTTGTTGGACAAGAAATGACAACCCTTTCTGACACAACTGTAATGCCAATTTTATCATCTGGTAAGAAATTGAATTACATTCCCCTAGGAATAGGAAAACTCAAGATTATGAAAGTACTGCTAATGTTAACTTCTAGGTTAGTTATATAATGAGGAGGGATGACAAAAATTACACTGAAGTTTATTTAAATTATGTATTAAAAGCATAAGCAAGCAATTTTTTTAAAAGCACCAGTCAAAATATCTTTAACAATGGTTTTCAGGCATTTTGGGGTCAGCATTGCTTTAGTTACATAGCACTTTAAATATAAAGATGAGTTCTTATTTAGGGCAGATACTGTGCATTTGATCTATTTTTGATGACTAAAATATAGATCTGGAAAGTAACTGCAGAAATTATTTATTTGGGCTGGGTAAGGAGACTTAGATTACATAAATAGATGGGAGACCATGGCTGGAAATGCTAAATCAACTTAGATTTTCTGCTTTTGCCACGATGATGGCCTTGATGTCCACGTAGCTGATTTTTCACATCCTTGGTGGGAGTGGTGGAGATTTGATAAAAATGAGTGCATCTGGGAGGACGCGGAGGGGCAGGCTTGAGAGATTTCAATGCTTGAATAGAATTTGGGAATCTGCAAAGCTAGTTTGACATATAATACCCAAGCAATAAACTTTTAGTAGAATGAATATCATACATTTTGTTAAAAATGTTTTTGTTTTGTTTATCTAATATAAAGAACAGATACTGAGAGAGCAAGAGGTTTTCTTCTTAATTTTTTTGCAAGAAGTTGTTTATGGAAAGATAATTTTATTGGGGGCTCTTAAAGCTCTTGGAACAAGCCACACATCAGTTGTATTAAGCACACTGGTACCATTTGCCACCATTATTTTCTAAACATTTACGTTGTGTTTCACCCCTTTTTACCAGCTCCTCCCTTTACCTTCCCTCCACCCCTTCCATCCTTGTGACCCAAGGAAGTCTTAAGTCTCAAGTGGGAAGAGTCAGAGCTGTAAAAAAGAGCATGTAGAAAAGTTCAAATAGACAAGAGACATGAAACAGTCAAATCTTACTGTTTTGCATTGATGTTCCATTGTTTATCCTATGATGATATTAACTAACTTATATTTTTATCTTGTAGCTGTGCACTGAGGATATTGGGATTATTCTCTTTCCAAAGCACTATGACTTCATATCAATGTTTGTGCTTATCTCTCTACTTCTCAGCCTGTGTCTTTGTTTTTCTGAATTGTGCTCCTTCTTTCTGGATTATTTTTAAATGTGCAAATGTCACTGTCTGTGCTTACTTGATTGTTATAGAAAGGGGATGATAGAGTTAAAAATATGATATATCACACTGTGTTGGCTTTTAGTGAAGCATCTTTACTTCAAAAACTTTAGCTTTCGATCCTAGTATATATTTTGCTTTAGTTACTTAAAGATATTTCTTATTCCATAAGGCATTTTCTAGTTTTAACCAGTCAACTTCATGCTAGTTGGCTTATGACTATTGTGAATTATAGAAAAATGCCATCATTTCATTCCTTCATCAATATTCTACTGAGTTATTCATTTCAATATTAATGATTTTAATAACCTATTGATGCTAGTCAGATTCTCATTTATTATTGTTCTTGGGTTTGTGAGCCCATCCTAATTTGTAATGATGGTTTCACTAAACTCTCCAGAGTTTTTGCCTCTTGTCAGGGAATGCAGTCAAAGATGAAGGGAAATTGGGCACTGATAAGAATCATATGACTGCTTTTTGATGTTACTCTGTCTAATGGGTATATTATTGGAATTTAGTGCCTGACATCATCGAGCTATAGAACAGAAGTTTAAGAACCATTGAGAAGAATATTGAGGATGCAGGGGCCCGGGTGGTGGGTTGGGGTCGTGGCAGAGGTGTGGTCAGAAAGTCGCCCTGCCAACTTTTCATCCCACGCTCTCTCTGACTTGTCTCACGATTGCCGTGTCAGGGATGGAGTGCCTCACCCGAGCTGAAGCAGACATTGTGCTACTGGTGGACGGATCCTGGAGCATTGGCCGGGCAAACTTTCGAACCGTGAGAAGCTTCATTTCTCGAATTGTGGAAGTCTTTGAGATTGGCCCTAAAAGAGTCCAAGTTGGTAGGTTCTGACAGTATTAAAGATAATCATCCTGTTCGTGAAACTATGTCTTTTATGGATGCTAACGACAATGGTGTCACTTTAGCCCTTGCTCAGTATAGCGGAGACCCCAGAACAGAGTGGCAGTTAAATGCTCACCGGGACAAGAAAAGCTTGCTGCAGGCTGTGGCAAACCTGCCGTACAAGGGAGGCAACACTCTCACAGGTGAGGAGCGAGACGCTGGATGCTCATTTGGCTGTCCTGTTTGGTCTGATCATGTGGCTGAGTGGAGATGTGATTGATCCTCTTCTCAAAAATTCCTCTAGGCATGGCTTTGAACTTCATTCGCCAACAAAGTTTTAAGACACAAGCTGGCATGAGACCCCGGGCTCGCAAAATTGGTGTTCTCATCACTGATGGAAAATCCCAAGATGATGTAGAAGCACCTTCAAAGAAACTCAGGGATGAAGGCGTGGAACTATTTGCTGTGGGTAAGTACTGAAACATGTGGAGATTTTTTTTTTGTTAAAAATATTATTCGAGGCAAGAAGAAACCTCAACATTTACCCTATCACAAAATGTAGCGCATCAGTTTGCTAAGAAGTTCACTTCTCCTCTCTCTTATTCCTGGTAATGAAATAAAATTGCACGGTTTCTTGGACAAGATGTGATGGTTGGGTTAAGAGAAGAAATATGCAATTCATAGGACTCAGGAAAATTCCTCTGGTGACTTTCATAGCACCATGTTCATTTTTGATGTTAACTTTTTTCTCTCTCCTGTAATAATCCTGAAAAGATAAACAAATTAACAAACACATATTGGGAAATTGGTGCTAGGAGCATGTAGGAATTCATTTAGAGTAACCTTCAGTTTATATTTTTGTTATTTGTGTTTTTTTGGGGGGGAGAGCATCACTGCCCCCTTGTGGTGGGAGTAGGAAGCCTAGCCTTGCTCCTGGAGAGCTGCTGCTGGATTTGAACCCCCAAACCAGTGGGCTGCAGTCTCGCGCATAACCACTACGCCACCGGGGCTCAGTCCCTATTATTTGTATTTTTATAAGTAAAGATAAGTGGCACTTTATTACTGAGGAAGCTAATACATAGCTTCCACTTAATATAGACTACAAAATCAGTTTTACTCTTTGCCCCCCAACCTCCAATTTCACTCTTAAAATGATTCTTCCCTGATAATTGCTTTCATTTGTATATATCCATCTTTCAAGGTATTAAAAATGCTGATGAAGGTGAGCTAAAGATGATTGCAACTGATCCTGATGACATCCACGCATATAACGTGGCTGATTTTGACTCACTCTCTAGAATTGTGGACGACCTTACCATTAACTTGTGTAACAGTGTCAAGGGCCCAGGTATGTTTAATGTCTTTGAAATTAATGAAATAGCCAGATCTTTGTTTGTTTGTAGAAGTGGGGAGGTTGGCCTGGGCATTGTAAAATGTTTGACTGCATCTGTGACCACTGGATTTCGATAGTATCTTCTTAAGTTGTAACAAGATGTCAATAAATTCCCCTGGCGGGTGGAGTAAAATGGCAGTTGGAACCATTTCTGATTTATTTTTTGGGATAGCACCAATGTATAAAGTGACCTATAGCTTTGAAATACAGGGTTTACACACTTGTGTAAACAAGAGTGCTTCAAGAAGTTTGTGGAAAGCCCAATGAAATGACAACATTGAAAATTCCCCAAGCTTTTTGAAATGACCTTTATAAATGTTCTAAGGTCTCTCTCTTTTCTGGTATATTTTTATCTCCTGTAAAGCATCTCCACATGAGATAATCACGAAGATATCACTGTTTTTATAAAATTGAAACTTTTTGAAAACATTTCTACTGGAGTTAGAATCACAGAGTGATATTATGCTTGATTTTCTTTACTTCAAGTAATGATGATGCAATTTGATACTTGATATTTGCCATTCCTAAATAGAAAGAGAAATTACAATTTTAGAGTTTGGATTTTTAGACAGTACATTGTCTCTCTTTACCAGTGGAGAAGTGAAGATTTAGAGAAGTCAAATTAATAAGAGTCAGATTATTGAAGATATTTGTGGGCATCTTTGACAAATGTAGCTTTGGACAGTAATTAACATTTGATAAGACATTATTGAACTGGATTCCCAAGTGAGGGTTGCTTTGGACTTATTATCCATTGAGGTCATAGGGACTAATCTGGTAAGCACCAACATGCAAGACTTTTGATAAAATATTATGGTCTTTACTGTATTAGAAAAATACCTTTTAAAGACAATATATACTAAAATACCTTTTACGTATATCATGGTACAGACTAGCTTTAAGTACATGTTTACTCTGGTAACCAATATTATTAAATTATCTGTTTATTCGGTTGAAGAATGAATCAGATTTAAGAAAAGTTGGCATAAGTGTAACATAATTTGGTAGAAATGGTTCAGGTATTTTGGGTCCTGGGGATCCATTTACTCAGCTCTTCCTTGCGAGTTTCTCGTGTCCAAACGTTTGGAGGTTTTCTTCATGGAATTTGAACAACAGGCAGACCTTTTCCCTAGAGAAGTAGACCAGCCACACAGCCAAAATCTGTAGGCTTCTGGCTGTGGATTAGGTAAGACACATGTAGCTTTATTCAGTTGGAGAGAACTTGGAGTATGGAAGAAAACATCTTTTATCCATTTTCCTTTTTATTTATTTATTTTTGTGTCAACTCTCTAACAGCTATATTCTTACTAGTTCCTCAGACAGTAAAATTGCTTGATAATTTTGTAGGTTTGATTATGACCCAAATACAATAAAGTTTCGGATACTAAGAATGGAAATTCTCTCCCCAGTGTTGGCTGACACACAAGTAGGCAAGAACTCACAAGAGAGTGAGTTGGCATGCAAATGTAGCCATTAGGTTGAATCCTTACTCTTTAAACTATTATTTGGGGCCTCTTTTATTTTCTGAATAAATCATGTTCTTGAGGTCTCTTACAGTTCTAACAATCTATACATCAATTGTATCAAGCGCATTTGGTTGTCATCATCATTTTTGAAACATTTTCATTTTAGTTGAGTTCTTGGTATCAGCTCCTCTTTCCCCCTCCACTCCCCCATCAATCACCCTTGTGAACTCTTGATAAATTATAAATTCTTATCATTTTTATATTTTATACCATCTGCTATCTCCCTTCACCCACTGTTCTGCTGTTCATCCCCCTGGGGATGGGGAACAGTTAGTTATATGTCAATCACTGTGATTGGTTCTCCCTCTCTCTCCTTTCTCCCCCAACCTTCCCTCTACCCCCATGGTATCACTACTTCCATTACTGTTCTTGAAGAGTTTTTTTCTGTTCTGGATTCCATATGCTGAGAACTCTTATCTGTATATGCTTCATTCTAATCTGACTTGTAAGGTAGATCTGGGTCATGATAGTGGGAGGAGGAGCGGAGAGAATAAAAAAACTAAGGAATGTTGTGTGTTTTCTTGGTGCTATACCACATCTGGTTGATTCATTCCTTCTTTGTGTTCCTTCTGTGAGGGGATGTCCAGTTGCCTGCAGATGCATTTTGGGTTTCCACTCTGACCCCCCCTTATTTACATTGATATGTTTGTTTTTGTTCTTCCGATGTCTCATACCTGATCCTGTCAGCACTTCGTGATCACATTGACTGGTGTGCTTTTTCCATGTGGGCTTTGTTGCTTCCCTGCTAAATGTTTAACTTCAAGCCTTTAAGACCCCAAACACTATATATCTTTTGATAGCTGGGCACCATCATCTTTCTTCACTACATTTGCTTATGCACCCATTTTGTCTTCAGCAATCTTGTCAGGAAGGTGAGCATCACAGAATGCTAAGTTATTGGAACAAATTTTTCTTGCATTGAGGGAGTATGTGAGTAGAGACCCAGTGTCTGTCTGCTATTTTAATAATTAACATTTAAATATATGTACATAGATCTATATCTTTATCATTATATATTAACATAGTTACATATATATGTCCCTGTATTAATCCCTCTATAAATGTCTTTTGCCTCTTATTTTCATCCTGTATTTCCTTTTACTTTTTCCTGTCCCCTATCATGTTCAGCCTTCATTTGGCTTTCAGTCATTCCTACATTGCACTTGATTGAGTCCCACTTAGATATTCTACCTCCACCTCGCCATTGAGGTTAGGTATCTTGTTCCCTTGTCTCTGGGTTTGTTGACTGTCCCTTCCCTTTCTCCCACCTCCTCCCTTCCTATGTCTTCTAGGAACAGTTGACTCCATTGTTTTCTCCTTGGGCTTATTTATCCTTCCTATCTTATATGGATGGACATGAGAGAAAAACAAACCCTATAAATAGTTTCAGGTCTGTCTATTGACATGATGAATGTTTTAATTAGGTCGGTGAGGTGCCAAGCCCTGCTCACCAATTCCAAAGTCTATTTTCAGGATTTCTTGGGGACTTTGTTGATTTGTTCCACTTGCTGCTCTGTTGTGCTCCCTTCACATTTTTGCCCCAAGGTGTGTGTGTGTGTGTGTGTGTGTGTGTGTGTATGTATGTGTGTGTGTGTATGAGACCAGGTAAAGTTTCCATACTGTGTCTTCAGCAATGTACCCAATAATGCTGTGGGTCATTGAGGGGGCATCTTGTCTTATGGTGGGGCCAACCCTATGGTTCTCTCTGTACATTGACTTCTCTGAGCAAGAATGTTGTCCTCGAGGCTTGATGGGCCAAGATGTGGTGCATTTTCTTTCTTTCCTTCTTATTTTACTCCTGTGTGGTCTTGGCAGATCTGTTACTCTCCCCAGCTGTATCTTCAGTGCTGTTCTCAGTAGTGCAGTCTTCTAGGGATGGAGTAGACATAGCTGGTATTGGGGCTAGTTGGGTATCTTTCTAATTGTTGTGTTGAGCACAATATTTCTATTTGTGTTACTATTTATCCCAGATATTTTTCTGTTAGTCATTTTACCTGTATCTATCCACTGAAAGCATGATCACTCCCAGTAAAATATCTCTAAATTTAAAAATACTTTTATCTTCTCATTCTCCATTGGAGGGCCCTCTTACCACTGCAGCAAGTCTGGCAGGGGAACTGAATATGTACAGGAAACCACTTTTACCCTCATAAAGGAAAACATAATAATCATTATACAAGAAGATAAGGCCTTCATCAAAGGCATCATTCAAACAGTAGCTAACTGCATCAAGGTGATGATCTTTGTGGACATAGATTGCCACTCCCCCCCTCCCCCAGAAGGCTGCAGTGGGTTTAGACCGCTGCCCTCTCACAGAGCAGCAAGTATTTAGCCACTGATCTACCAAGATTCTTGTCACAAAGAAGAAGTGAATCAAAACTTAAAGGGAAGTCAGTAAACTCAGTTCTGAATCTTCTGACTCTGGAACGCCCTTTGGATATCCATTCAGAAGTGCTTGTGGGCAGCAAGGTCAAATCCTGATTGATTGTACCATCTTAGCACAGGAGAGAAAGTGTATAAACACACAGAATATCATGAGTAATGCTGTTCCTATTCAATGTCAGATTCCTCCATTATATAACTAGAGAAGTGGAAAAACATCTGTACCTTATTTCCGCCTATGGCAAAAAAGAATATATGTCCTTTATTTCCATGTGTAGGTGACTTGGAAGCACCTTCTAACCTAGTTACTTCTGAGCGAACCCATCGTTCCTTTAGAGTGAGTTGGACTCCGCCTTCTGACAGTGTGGACAGATATAAGGTGGAATATTACCCGGTTTCTGGTGGAAAACGTCAAGAAGTGAGTAGATGATGTCTACAACCTAGTCTTTCTGAGGACGAAGTTGGGTCCTTTTAAGGGTACTGAAGGAAACATTGGTTGAGAGTCAGTATAAATGTAAGATGGGACAGTCCTGAGTGTCTTTTAATCTTCGTTAGGTATGCATTTTCATTTGGGCTTACTTAAGGAGAGAGAGCCTTGCTGAAATGCTTGTGGTTTTGTAAGAACTGCAGAATCTCAATAGAAATTTAAAAAATTTAAATTTGGAAGTGCTTGATTTACTCATGAGTTTAGGAAAACCATAGAGTTGAAAGGGGACCTTGAAGATGCTCCAGTTTCAGCCAGTCCTTTTGCAAATAAGGAAATAATAGCATTTGGGAGACTGAATTATAAGGATTGTCCACGATCTCTTGGTAGTTTGATAGTTTACAAAACAAACACAGTGGCCTCGTGGAAAAGCCTTTTCTGGGTTCTTTGCACTAGTTTCTAAGAATAGTAGGGAAAAACCCAGAAACTGATTGAAATGTTAGTTTTCTTTTTTGTTGTTGTTGGTTTTCTTTTTAAATCATTTTATTGGGGGCTTGCACAACTCTTACCACAATCCGTACATCCATCCATTGTGTCAAGCACATTTTTACATTTGTTGCCCTTATCATTCTCAGAACATTTGCTTTCTACTTGAGCCCTTGGTATCAGTTTCTCCTTTTCCCCCTCCCTCCCTGCCCCTCTCCCTCATGTATCCTTGATGATTTTTAAATTAGTATGATTTTTTCATATCATACACTGTCTGATCTCTCTCTTCACCCACTTTTCTGTTGTTTATCCCCCAAGGAGGAGGGTATATGTAGGTCCTTTCACAAATGTTTCCTTTTTTTTTAGTTTTATGTGAGCCGCCTGGACAGCAGCACGGTGCTGAAAGATCTGAAGCCTGAAACGGAATATGTTGTTAATGTGTATTCTGTGGTAGAGGATGAATACAGTGAGCCTCTGAAGGGCACAGAAAAAACCTGTAAGTGACTTTCCCTTTGCTTTGGGGGTTTAAGGATGAGTGATGGCACATGTGGGAAAATTTCCACCCTTCTGAATCACTTCTTTGATCAATATCTATGCAGTAACTATTTCCCTAGTGGTTTCTGGACATGAGTTCCCTAAGTCCTCAGTATTTGTGTACTCTTACGAGTTGCCATCATGGGACCTTCTGAAACAATAGGTGGTCAGAAACACCAGTCTCAGATAGCTTGTAAGGGAAAATACTGCTAACAGGGCTATTCTAAAGATTCTGTGACTTTCTGTTCAACAGCAAATACACCTTTCCAGAAGGACAATACCTTACATTTTACTGTATGAGGACAGTTTTTTTTGATGACCAAGGCAATTTAAGTATAAGATTCCAAGAGATGCAGTGTGAGGAGTGGAACTTGTATTTAGGAGAGGAGTTATGCACAGATAACCTATTTCAGATCTGCCGATGGCTGGGTCTCTATGTTGGCAAAGAGATCTCTCTATTGGTGTGGAGATCTCTCCTTTGCTTTCTTGCTTCTGAGCACTAACTTTTATTCTAGTGGCTGTGACTGTGAGTTGTGCTCTGGGAGGAGATGGTCCTCATTCTTATTCCCAGGAAACTTTTCAAGGTCATATGAATTTACTACTTTCCTTCTTCCTTGGATGGGCTCCTTAAATAAAAAGAATCCACTTTAAAGAGAGAGTGGGACTCTCTCCACAGCAAGAAATGGACACCATTTACTGATCAGGTTGCTATACATTTTCATACTGCATGATAGGAGTCTGAATATATGAATAGTCCTTAAAACTCTAAGCTCAATCTCTTACTATAAATTAGAAGGCTTTATGAGGATTAAAGAAGAGGTGGGTATATAATTTCTAATCATGCATCATGGGTATATCTTCAAAGAGCTCATACCCCCAATCCCACTGTTCTTGAGTCAAGTTGGACTGATAGTGACCAAAGGGTTCCCAAGGGTGTACATTGCAATAGGAGGCAGTCAGCCTAAACTTTGATTGGCTTCTGGGTTTGAATCATTGATCTTGCTGTTAGCAAACCAATGCTACCAATAGTGCTACAGAAACTCATAAAAATTATTATTAATTGGCAGTAAATACATATATCATTCATAATTCAGTCATGTCAAACAGATTTTACAATTGCTACCACAGTCAACTTTCCAAACATTCCTTTTCTTCCTATATTTCTTGGCACCATCTCCTTTTTATTGAAACTCTTATTCTGCTTGATGCCCCAATAGGTTTATCAATCCTAGCTTTCATGTACCGCAACACAGAAAAACACATAACATAACTTCAAGAGGGTAATTTATAATGACACAACAACTCTGAGATACACCCTGATATGAACAAACAAAAACAAAACAAAGCAAATAAAAAATACAGAAAATGTTGAAAACAAAATCAGGTCCAGCATGCATCAGAGCGGGTATCAACTGACAAGGCTTTAACTGTTCAGGTTCGATTTATGCCTTTGGTCTTCTATCGTCACCTCTCTCACGTTCCCTGTTTAGTAATCACTAATTTCCCATCCCTCAATTGTGGATAGAGGAGTTCTCTGGAGGCTTATTTCCTATGTAGTTCTACAAATGAATGTTGGCTGCCCACTGTCATCCATCGCCTCCTGAAAACCAGAATCTCCCATTTTAGGCTCTAAAACAAATCCCACCTTTGACTTTGGATTACATGATTGACAACACTTTGGTGACTAATGGTGGTGTGCTTCTTCCGTGTGAACTTAGTTGACATCTCACTTAGATGGCTGCTTGTTTGGAGACAAACCTATGTTTCCTTGACTGAAAACAGAAAAACTGACAGCTCAGCTTTGAGAGGGTGACCGGAATGACACAACACCTCTGAGATAACACCGTAATAGGAACAAAAACATAATAAAATAGAATCTCCGTCACAGGTTTGCCAGAATATCTTAATTCAGCATATTGGACCTTGATGTAGCAAGGCTCTGTCCATCTGCCCATAGTTCAACAATCTTGGTCCAGCTGCTTTCTGCTTCCTCAGACCCCATATATTCTCCGACTTAAGTCCTCAGGTGACAAGTGTGTCTGAGGTAGACTCCAGTCCACCCCGTGGAGTTTCTGCCTCGGGTCTCACTGAAGCAGCCTCTGGAGCATGCTGTACAGCCCAAAGACCCAGAATTCAGGGTCTCAGTGTTCCACAGCATCTGGCCTGGGTCTCCAGCCAGAACTCTTATAAATCTCCTGACATTTTTATGCTATGCTCTTATTTAAAAACATTTGAAAACAAAATGAAACAAATGCTCTGTTGATCATTTATGAATGAAGTTCTATGAATGAAGAATGAAAATAATTAACGTGTAGCCATTCCAGAAAAAGACTGCATTCTTAGGAAGCTGGTATCTATTTTTGGCTTCCACAATGGACCCACTGGTTTGCCATTTGAAAATGAAACATTGGAATTTTTTCCTCTATGAAGCAGTTGATCCATGTAGTTTTGATTTGTGAGGTGAGGTTCCACAGTAAGAAGGGAGTGTTTTTTGAGAGGGGGAAGTGTTATGCCAATCCTGGATTTTCTCAGTGACCCAGTCTGTGCTGTGTACTTTTCAATATCAGTAATGAACTAGGAGAAAAAGTTAGAAACATGAGTGGCACGATATGAATTCGCCTGATGTCTGCTTTGTATTCTGACAGTACCCGTCCCCGTGGTCAGCCTGAATATTTACGATGTTGGACCGACAACTATGCACGTGCAGTGGCAGCCTGTGGGAGGTGCCACGGGTTACACCTTGTCCTATGAACCCCTCAACGCCACAAAGCCCATGAAGGCCAAAGAGGTGGGACAGACTTGTTTGGGAATCCCTGGGTCTGCAAGAGACTTTTGAGGTTTTTAGGGTCCCCAGGAAATGAACTATGAACACTTGTGGATTCATTGTAACTAAAACATAAGAGAGAAAACTAGATGTGCCATCTGTGGTACATTTTGGAAAGCACTGGTATGAAAGTGTAAATGCCGCTCTGATAAAGGAAACATGAAAACTGTGCTGTTATAATGTAGTGGTTATAAGCAGCGTCCGGTTCATTTGGGCGTTGTGAGCCAACACCTGATGTACATATACCCTCTGCAGATGCCCGTGGGGCCCTCAGTGAACGAAGTGCAGTTGACCGATCTCATCCCCAACACCGAGTATGCAGTCACTGTGCAGGCCTCCCTGTATGACCTCACCAGCGAGCCCGTCACTGCTCGAGAAGTCACCTGTAAGTCATTGCTGGCTTCCCTCCCTTCTGACTGGTGTACTTTATGAGGGCTAAAAAAATTTTTCCCCCCTGCCTAACCATGCTAACTTGGTTTTAAGTCTTAGAATTCTTACTTTTGACTCTCAGATTTGAGAAGAAGTACCTCAAGTTTAGATGTCTATCAGCATCTTAAATGAATTGTAGAGTGGCTTGTTTTTTCATACATTTATGTACCTTATCATCTGAGGCCAGCATGACTTAGACTCGTGTGTGTAAGATTAGAGCCATGTTTTCAATGGAGCTGTGGAGGTGAGGTATGTGTGCCTTGGGCTGCTAACCCTCAGGTCAGCCGTTCAAACACTGGCCACTCTGCTCCTGTAAAGATCGGCAGTCTCAGGGGAGACACACTAAGGCAGTTCTCCCCTGTCCTATAGGGTCTCTATGAGTCGGAACCGTCGCTGTGGCAGTGAGTTTGATGTTTCTACCTTTTCAGATAGAAGTAGACAACTAGGACTTCCTTCCAGTGCCCCTCTTGGTGACCGGAAACCTCCCGCCGTTTGCTGAGCAGCGTGCCCTGTACCCTGGAGCTCTTTTTCTGGAAGTCGGCATATAGCCGACGGCCAATGGAGCACTCTATTCTGTTTTCTACCAGAACTGATTTCAGTAGCGATCGATCGATGCCACATGAGGTCCCCACGTGTGGTGAAATGGGTGCTCACAGGCTTGTGATTAGGTGCCAGGGAGTCATTTCTGACCCAGAGGGGCCTGATGTGCCCCAGATGGAACCTTGACCCGCTCCTGTGCCACCTCACACCGTGCTTCTGTTTGAACTCATCCCTGCGGCTCTTGTAGCAACTGCTCTTGGGGAAAGTCTCCCTGCCCCACAGCTTCACCGAGCCTGGGACCCTTCCCCAGGCACTGGCTTCCACCAAGAGCAGAGCAAATGAGAACTTAGTTACATTGAGTGGACGAAGGTGGATGAGAAGTCAGGATACTAGTAAGCACATTGGAAGATATCTTATTTTTCAAAAGCCTGAAAGCAAGATGAAGCTGTCTCTGGTAGAATTATGGTGCTTATAAAAAACTTAATTTTCCGCATACGTTCTAAGTTTTCTTCAAATGACCTCTTGAAAACTTGGGCGGATGTCTTGCACCTTGTGGTTGATCTTCATACCATTACCCTCACACTTCTCATACTTCTCTAGTGCCTCTACCCAGACCTCGAGATCTGAAACTCAGAGATGTGACTCACAGCACCATGAATGTTTTTTGGGAACCCGCACCTGGAAAAGTCCGTAAATATATCATCCGATACAAAACACCAGAAGACGATGTCAAAGAGGTATGTTGGTGATTAGAATGGGTTTGGAAATATTTATTTTTTTAGTGGGGTCACCAAAAGAACTATTGACCTGTAGAGCTGAGGGCATGATGTGAGGACCTGTCACTTCTTTAAAGTCATGCTGAAAACTCGTGAGGTTGGTAAAGCAGTTTTAAAAGCTAGATAATATATGGTCTTGCCATTAGCTTAGGACTGTTTCTTGTAGGAGGTTAATCTTGAAAAAATAAACCCCTAATCCTTTAGCAAATAAAAAATTATAGATTCTAAATGGCATTTCCTTCACCTTCAGATGCCTTATATGGTGTTATGCATTCTAAGAATTGCTAAAAAAAAGTTACTCATGCCATAATAATGTTTCTAAAAATGAAAGGTGGGAAGGTGATGCAGAAAGAAGACTTGGAGTCTGTCAGAGCATGCCATGATAGGATGTTTGGGCAAGACAGATAGGAAGGATGCATGTGTTCCTGGGGGAGTATTCCTTTGATAGGAAACTTTTTATCAGGTGATGCTGAGGTGAAGACCTGTTTCCATGACAATCTGATTCATAATGGGAAAAAATTGAGGAAGATTTCATAGCAAAGGGGATTAAAACTTGGATATGTGTGGAGGAGCATTAATATTAGAATCCCAGAGACATTTGTGGGACCTAGAAATTGTTTTGCCAAGCACCTAAGCACCTATTGTGGTGGTCAATTGTGAATTCTAGGTAAACAAATGTGTGCCTATGCACATGCATTCACTTCTCTCCAGGCTTCAGTTTCAAAAGGGATATGACTGCTAATGGGCCTCTCGGGGTTCTTGTGTATAGTAAATGAGACAGTGCACAGGAGACCATTTCTTCAGAGAAAGGGAAGGCGTGAAAAATTCAATAGACAGCTACGATTTACCAGCCTATAATGTCAAGTATGGTATTCACACACACACACACACACAGAGGCATACAAACATATATTTCACTTTGCAAAGTTTTAGACATCACCCAGTCCCTGTGCTCTTATGAAAATTGGGGAACACTACTTATTTTGGAATCAAAGTTCTTATGCTCTGGAGCACAAACAAACAAGTTCCTTGCCATTGAGTCGCTCTCAGATCCCATAGGACAATGTAGAACTCCCGTAGGCTGGAATCTTTGGGGAAGCAGACTGCCACATCTTTCTTCCATGGAGTTGTTGGTGTGAAGCATCACCTGATTGGTTGATTGGCAGCCGAGCTTCAACATTGGACCATCATGGGATCCTTCAACAAGAGTGCCGGGTCGAGTGTAAACTCTGTGTCCAGTGAGTTCCACTGTTGTTTTTGTTATAGGTGGAGGTGGATAAATCGCGGACCAACATCCCCCTCAGAGACCTCTTTTCCCAAACTTTGTACACCGTCAGTGTCTCTGCTGTGTACGACGAAGGGGAGTCTCCCCCAGCGACAGCACAAGCTACCACCAGTGAGTTGTGGGGATAGTAGGGTGTATGCTTATATAACATAATGGGTTATATAATTTCTGGGTTCCTTTTTTTTTAAAACCAGTTTTTAATCATGTTTGGATTTATAGGTTGCTTTTCCTGTGTTTTCACTGGAACAACGTGTCGCATCTTCTAGCGTTGTTTCCATTCCTTGAAAGAATTCTTTCTCTCCTGTTTCATCATTCCATTAGCCAATGTTACTAATACATGTTCCAGATGCTTATCTGATGTGTGTATGTGTGCCTGTAGAGGAGTGTGGAGAATGGATTCTCTTCATATAGGTTGTACATTTTCTTTCGCAAAGGTGGATTGATTCTCAAATGTTTTGAGCTTTTGCTCTATGTAAAGTGCTGTCAAGGTTCCTGAAATCTTTGCCTTTCTCCACAGTTTATGATGTAGTGATGGAGGTAGAGGGGTGGGTTAACAGTCTATGAGACTGTGTATGGAAGGCCAGCTGAGTGGCCCTTTGATGGTGCATTATGTCTCTCTGAGGAAGGGAGCCTGCCACAGTGGAGGGTTGGGTGAGCCCTACAGAGCATGTGCTGGCGCCTCTAGCCACTCTCTATTCTGCTTCGTCTTTGTGGAAGACTGGTTATTCCACCTTTATTGGTACTTTCTCTTTGACTTAAAGATTATTGCCTATCCCTTTTTCCCTCTCTGCTCCAAGTATCCCTACTCCTTCCATGGAGGTACCTCTCCAGCACCTGGCACTGTGCCCTGTGTATCATCACTTAATCTAAATAGGGGTAAAGACTTGGTATTCTAGAGCAGCACTGCTCCAAAGAAAAGCAATGTGAACCACAAATGCAATTTTCAGTTTTAAACCAGCCTCGTTCGACAAGGAGCAGGTAGAATTCCGTTTTTAACAATTCACTGCCATTGAATTGACTCCAGTGTACAGTGACCCAACAGGACAGAATAGAAGTTCCCCAGTGGAGTTCTGAGTCTGTAACTCTCTACAGGAAGAGAACACCTGATCTTTCTCCCCTGGATCAGCTGGGAGACTCAAACTGTGGATCTTGTAGTTGGCAACCCAAGGCAAAACCCACGAAACCACCTCAGTTCTTGTTTTCTTCATCCCAGTACCTCAGAGAGTATTATTTCGATGTGTAATGAGTATATAAAAAATTCAAGTTACATTTTTCATCTTAGTTATGTAAAATCCAGTCTGTATTTAGAGGAGTCACTTTTCAGCAGCTGAACAGCCACATGGTGCGTGTAGCAAAAGCCTAGTCAATTTAAGTAACATTCTCAGCCTCACTTGTCAGCTAGTGGCTGGTTACCAGGCGGTGGTTTGTAGGTGCTGGTGGGGGAACTTAACCTCCGCACCACCAGGCTACTTTATATGCTTCCTGCTGGTAAGTTTCCAGAATAATTTTTGGATGGGGCCTCCCGAGTGGGAGCTCAGCAGTTGGTTTGCTTTGCAGTTGTGCCTGCGGGAGGGGAATCACGTGACTGACCTCAATGGGCCCTTTCATTGCAATTATTAGAAACACCATTTTAATAGGTCTGAGTTTTTGTGTCGTTGGCTCTGGTTTCCAGGAGATAGAGAATTACTTGGCAATAGAAGCTCAGGTCTGGTGCCAGATGTTCCAAATTGCTTGCTCTGAGAATGATCCAGCGAGCCTGGTCCATGGAGGCAGTGCTGGCTGGGGTTTCAGCGGTCAGTCAACAGTACCCTCAGAGCTGTCCCCCTCCTGGTTGGGCAGAGTTGGAACTGTCTGCTTCGTGTTGTGGGTTCAGGAGCTATAGGAAAAAGTTCTGCATGGGTTATCGAGATCAGCACATTATCAAAGTTCCCTTCCTGTGGTAGAATTCCTAGGTGGGAATTTACTATATGCATCAGCATGTATGTTACAGTCAATGATGACACTATAATACATGTCATTACAGTCTGGTAGAGGCTCACATTTCTAAAATGCAATGAAGTAGTTTCTTTTTTGGGGTTTTAAGAAAATAAGTCCTAAAAAGTAAGCTTACAAATAAGTAAGTGTTTCTTTGAGTATTGTCTTAAATTTGCCATGTTCTTTGGTAAGAGCAGGGCCTTCTGACCTAGAGCCCAAAGTTGGAGCCAGGAATGGACTTGAGGGGCTCCATGGACTCTCTGATGTTCACGCCAGAGTTTGTGATATGTGCTTATAGGTATTGTTCTCTGAAAGATTCCATTACTCTTAGTAGATTCTCAACATAACTTTGAAACACAGCAAGGTTGGAAGACACTGGGAAGAGCATTACTAAATGGTCCCTTTAAAAATTACTATCTTAAGGGGAAAAATGGAGGATAAATATATTCATGTAATGCTCTGTCATGTTCAGAGCGTTTTCTCTCACTTGCCTTTCAAATAAACTGGATAGGCAAGACGCTTGCTTCTAAGCAACCCATTAGTCAGTCTTTCCATGCCACGCAGATAAAGCAAAGGAGTTTTATGATATCCCGTGAAGTTTGCAATATTGTAAGGACACATTCAAAAACTTAGCCCTGCTCTTTCTCGTGGCAGAGTTTGTGCCAGCGCCAAGCAATCTGAGGATTACAGAAGTGGCCCAGGAGAGCTTCAGAGGAACGTGGGATCATGGGGCTTCGGATGTGTCCCTCTACAGAGTCACGTGGGCACCTTTGGGAAGTGCAGATAAGATGGAGGTAGTGTGAACGAGCTCCTTTCCTCTTCTTTTTCTCCTTTTCTTTTAGCATCCCCTTTCAGAAGGAATGTTATTAGCTTTCCTGCCAGATCAACATCTTTCCTAGCTGGTGATTTTTAAGCTCCTAACTTCATCGAGAGCAAGAGGGGATAGCTCAGGGATGGCAACAATTTGTCTCTCAGGGTTGTGTGATCTTAACAGTGACAATTTCTGCAAGTAAGGTTTTTTTCCCTCTTTACCCAAGACCATTTTAAACGGAGATGAAAACACGATGGTGTTTGAGAACCTGAACCCGAACACGCTCTACGAAGTTTCGGTGACTGCCATCTATCCTGATGAATCTGAGAGCGATGACCTGGTGGGCAGTGAGCGCACATGTAGGTTTTTGACTTTCAAACGAGACGTGGCGGTTTTAAAATT
Organism: Nesogale talazaci; assembly: GCA_004026705.1. NCBI lineage: Eukaryota > Metazoa > Chordata > Mammalia > Afrosoricida > Tenrecidae > Nesogale > Nesogale talazaci. The sequence goes on along the minus strand of PVJH01009826.1, from coordinate 8,172 downwards.
ACTTAAAAGATAGCTAAAGTTGCCTGAATAACGCTTTCCCAAACTCTGTTTTCTTTTTAGTGCGTTTGATACCCGTGACACAAGGTAAGAATTTAATTTGCTGAAAATTATGAACGAATCAATAGCAAACTAAGGAGAGAAAGTGACAACAGAGTGACCCATGGGGCTTCTTTTAAACTCTTACCTTGTGGAATGAGGCCTCTTTGAAAAGCTTTTCTGAAAAGCTGTGTTTATTTCACTGTGCGTTAAGCTGTCACTAAGATGCCCCAGCCTTTAGTCCATTTAGGATAGGGTCAGCGTTCTTTTCAAACCTCACAGTATATAGATCTATTGATTGTTCTTAGGAATGTTTTATCTATCATCTCTATCTATCTATCTATCTATCTATCTATCTATCTATCTATCTATCTATCTATCTATCATCTATCATCGTCTATCTATCTATCTATCTATCTATCTATCTATCTATCTATCTATCTATCTATCACCTATCTATCTAATCTGTCATCTATCTATTATCATCTACCTATTTACCTCTCTCTCAATCTGTCATCTATTTTTCTATTTTTGAGGCCTGATTCTGTCGACTTAACTCAGTTTTTCAATAACCTTTCAGCTCCAAAAAGCGGCCCACGGAATCTTCAGGTGTACAATGCCACGTCTAACAGCTTGACGGTTAAGTGGGACCCTGCTAGCGGTCGAGTACAGAAATACAGGATCACTTACCAGCCTTCCACAGGGGAAGGCAATGAGCAAACGGTAACTTGTTTTGTGAACCTAATGGGTGAAGTGGATGAGTCCTACTCTTTGCTCTGCAAGCCCTATTCACTTGCCATGCTCCTTCAACGTATCCTGTCAGGAGACTTAAGATTTACTCCAACGGATAGAATCATTTGATTATTGGGTCACACCCCTCTCTGATGGAGATACAGTGGATATTTCCAGTGAGACTGACGTTGCCCCCACCCCTAGTAGCCTCCAAGCATCAAGTGTATTTCTCCATGCAGCCACATCCCCCTTCCACTCTGTTAGGCTGGGTTATCCATAAAGGTATGCACACCTATTTTGAGTCTGTTTAGATTTCCAAACCATATTTTGTTAAGTTAGAGACTGAAGTCCACTAAGTAATAGAGAAGTGTGAAACTTCGTGTCTTTTAACCAGTCCATGGGAAAGAATATAATATTTGATAGAGGGTCATGGAAAAAGACGATGGCTATCCACAAGATGGATTTATCCAGTGGTTCAACCATGGACTCAAATAGAACAACAGCGGTGGGCATGGTGTGGGACCTGGCCAGGTTTTCTTCTGTTGCCCTCAGGGAGGTTTGCTAGGAGTCAGAATTGACTGGAGAGCACATAATACCACTACATGGAGCTTCATTGTTCTAGGGTGTGGTGTGTGTGTATATCATATAGAGTTTCTTCTAGATTACTCTTGCTTCCAGATCTGGGAGTTGATTGATCTGATCCATGCAACTAGGGTTTTAAAATTGCTCTTTAGCTTCTTCATCTTTCTCTTTCTAGTCTGCTCATATTTTAGGAGGGTGCTTGTCTGTTCTCTTCTTTTATTTTAGCTGTACTTATCTTTGGAACTTCTGTAGTTTTGCCTGCCATGAAGTATGTGCCTAGAAGTGCAGACATTAGTCTAGCTCAGGAAACAGGGCTTTCTTCAGATTTATTTCAAGTGCATTTTTCTTGGTGAAGTCTGGGTTTTTTTTTTTAAGTGTAGGTTTTTATACTAGTTTTTTTGGCCATAATATCTCCCCATAGGGCAACAGAAAAACATGATTCATCAACCTTTAATCATTGGACTTCTTGAACTTCAGAAGAAAAGGGACCATATCTCTTACTAGTTTACGTGTCTTAACAGGGGTATACAGGTACAAGGTCTGGGGAAGGTCTCTAACCATGTATGGTTACCAGTGGACATTGCTGAACCGAGAACTTTCCCAGTCATAGTATGACTTTTTAGTTGGTATGTTGAATCTTTTTTTAAAAAAATCATATTACTGGGGGCTCGTACATCATTTTTCACAATATATAAATAAACATACTGTGCCAAACACCTTCACATGTCCGTTGCTATTATCGTTCTCCAATCATCTGCCTTTTCCCTTGAGCCCCTAGTATTGGCTTTTCCATCCCTTCCCCTCTTCCCCTGCTCTCTCCTCCCCATGAACCCCCAGTACTTTATGCATTATTAATGTTCTGTCATATCTTACACAGCCTGACCTCTCCCCCAACCCACTCCTTTGATGCCTGTCCTTCAAATAGGAGCTTATGTGGATATCCTTGCAGTTGGTTCTGTCTCTCTATCCTACCTTCTCTCTACCCTTCCAGCAGCTCCAATCTAATCCCTGGCCCAAAGGGGCTCATCCATCTTGGTTTCCCCATATCTCTAGCTCCCTTCTCTACTAGTGTACCTTCTCCAGTCCACCTGGATTTGTAAGGTAGAGTTGGGACCATGATGGTTGGTGGGGAGGAAGGCTTCAGGAACTAGAGGAAACTTGTATGCATCATCACTGCCCGGATGCACCTTGACTGGTCTGGCTCCTCCCCATGACTGTAAAGGGGTGACCAATTACCCACCAGTGGGCCTTAGGTCCCCACCCTGCTCTCCCCCTCGTTCGTAATGATGTGATTCTTGTTCTTTGATGCTCGATACTTGCTCCCTTTGGCCCCTCTTAATCACACATGCTGGTGTGCTTCTTCCATGTGGGTTTTGTATGTTGAATCTTTAATACCGTAATTCTTGTCCTAGATCATATGATGCATTATGACTGGAAATCACATACTTTAGGTACATAGATTACAATACACTCAATAACAATGATAATTAATCACCATATAAAAAAGATGAAAAGTACATGGGATTGTATTTTAACTTTAGAAATAATTTCTGTCTTCTTTGCCAGTTCAGACTTTAGTAAAACCATGAACTAGGTGAAGCTTTTTGATGCTACCATCCCATCAACTGCTTTTCCTGAATTGCTTCCATCTTCTCTCAATTATTTGTTATAATTCAAAAGAATCTTTTAAATTTGATCCAATGACATGTGTTAGCTGGCACTATCTTAAGGCTCATTGTTTTGAAGATTAGTCACATTTTCATTCAAGTTCAAGAAACAATGACAATAATCAATCATTAAAACTAGTATCATTTTGAGGTATCATTTGTGGTAGACACCTCTCTCCTTAGTCACAACCCTAGTACATGCTTTCACATCTGTTAAGTATCATTTAAAAAATGGCTTGTATGGATAATGATAATTTTCTCATAAGGTCAAATATTAATTTTTAGTAAAGTTAGCCACTGCCAATTCACAGAACTCATATCTTGAGGATAATTACAGTGACTTCCTGATGGTTCTACTGTCCTTCTCTTCCTTCTTCCGAACTCAGACTGCTTGAATGATGTGTGCTAAGTTAGAAACATCTGGACTGCGCTGGCACATCCGCTTGCCCCCATGTGCACTCATTGTGGGCAGCAGGCCATTCTCATGAGAACTTAATGAGTATGGCATAAACATCTGAATTCGGTAGACTGTTAACAAATTGTACAAATTTTCTTTCAACGAGATAGCTAGATGGCCTTAAGCAATGAATGAAATAGCTCAGAGCTTCGTACTTGGGGGAAGTTGCAAGTGTGCATTCCTCAAAGCTGGTGTCCTGTGTCCACTGAGATCCTCTGCCGGAGTGTGGCCTGGCAAAGGGTTGGCCATGTAGTTTACACAGCCAATGCTGGGGGAGTGGTTGTTGTTGTTGTTATTGTTGTTTACCCTGAAACACCAAGAGCAGTAGATCTTTTGTTGAATCGTCTGAATGTGTTCCTAAAACAAATAAAAAGCATCTGTTAAAAAATTAAGACCAACAATGAGGGGAGCCTGCAATATTATGCAACTCTTTGGTATCTTAAAGTCACTTTGTTGCTCAGTGATGATTAATGCCTTTTTTGGTGAGGGAAGAGTTTTGTGAAATATGTTTTGGATGAACTTTCCCAGTGCTAGTGGCTAGCAAGTTGAAAGATCTTTTGGGGATTATTCGCTTATAGCTCAAATAAAATATTTGTGCTATATCCCAATCTTCAAAATTATGCCATAAGATAGCATTTCATCTTTCATGATAGTTGGTATGCTTTCAGAACTTGGCAAGGTCTTCAAAGAGCTTTTCCTTGGGAGCTGGAGGGAACAAGGCTAACACGTGCCCCTCTTTTATTCAAGACCACCATCGGAGGACGGCAGAACAGTGTGCTCCTGCAGAAACTGAAGCCTGACACTCCTTACACCATCACGGTGTCCTCCCTGTATAGTGATGGTGAAGGAGGAAGGATGACCGGAAGGGGCAAGACCAGTAAGTGACAGTAGAGTTCCTGTAGCTTGAAAAACTGCCATTGCAATCCTCAGAAACAATGACCTGACCCGGAATGTTATCAATCTTTTAAAATGCATTTAGAAGTTGGTACTCTTTTTAATTTTCTTGTGTGGAGTGAACCATTTCTATTTGAGGAAATAGATGTCTACTATTATCTAGGATTAAAAAAAAATCCCCCAGATTGTCTTTTTATTTTCTGGGCTAATTTTTATTTATATTTGTTACAATTATAAATGGACTATCTTGCTTGTTCTTTTTTTCATTGCTTCTTTATAGAAACACAAATCATTTTTATGTGATGTCTTGTATTTTGCAAATTTGATTAATTCACTTTTTTGCTCTAGTAACGTGCATTCTTTGGGATTTTCTAAATATAGAACCGTAATATCTGCTAATAGAGATAAATTTATATCTTCTTTTCTGATTTGTGCAGCCTTTATATACTCATATTGCTTAATTACACTGGCTAGCCCTTTCAGAATACATTGAAAATCATTGATAAAAGTGGACATTTTTGTCTTACTCAAAAATCATTTATAAAAGTGAGCATTTCTTACTTGGAAAGCTTGTGATCTCTCTACACATTGTCAATTTGTACTAAGGTACTCTGAATGAAACACCCCTCAATTGTATTAAGGTCATAGCAAGATGAAGGACTATTCTCCCCATAACTGTTTGACTGCCTTGTAAATGATCCCATCATTCCGTTGAACACACTGTGTTAGATCATTTCATGGGAGAGCTCACTTTGACATAAAACCAAACTACCAGGCATCTAATACTATCTTCTTCTTTTTTTTAATACTGTTGCTTTAGGTGTTGAATTAATTTTTTAAAATGAACCATTTGATTTTCTATTCCCTTTTGTGTATATGTTTGAGAGTTTTCTTTAAGATTATCCTGAGAATATGTTTAACACTTAACCTTATAAAAACCTTATAAATTGATGGAAATTTAAAAATTTAATTAAGATTTTCTCTTTAATCATTTTATTGGTGGGTCATACACCTCTTATCACAATCCATACATCCATCTATTGTATGTCAAGTACATTTGTTCATTTGTTACCCTCATCATTCTCAAAGCATTTGCTTTCTACTAAAGAACACTTAAGTACATGGGAAGCTACCCCATGTGTCTGTACTTAACACATGACACATATGTATAAAGCTTGAAAACATTGTACTAAATTAATAAGTCAGATTAATAGTGATAAAATGCTATGTTGTTCCATTTCTATGAATGATGTAGAATAAACAACTGCATGGAGAGAAAAGCTTATCAGTGATTACCAGAACATGGAGGGGAAGTAGGGAGTTTAAGGAATATTGTTTTTCTATTTGGGATGATAAAAAATTCAAGATAGGGGATGAAAAATGGTGTTCATTGCACAGCATGAAAAAGAATGCAGCTACTGTTAGTGTGTTTTATAATTAAGACTGCTTGAAATAGATATTTTTTTTGTTTTATGTTTTACCATGATTGCAAAACACGCACATGAGCAACCATGCCCAGTCTTCAAACTGCAATCATTTAATCACATCTAATCAAAGCCTCTCTTCAGGGACCTCCTATTTTTTGCCACTCATATTTAAATAAAAATCTCCAAGCCTCTTTTCAAAAAAAAAAAAAATCCCCCGAGGTCAAAAGATCTCATGGTTGATGGAGACTTGTGATAAGAGCACCCAATTGCCCCAGTCATTCATTCTTTACTGCAACCCTTCTTTGTCCGCTGTTTGCCATGGGGGGCAGGGCGACTGGTGTTCCAGGCTACCCGAGAGCTATCAGGGAAACCAGATTTTGGAAGTGCTTGCTTGGTAGAATCACACTGTGATTTCTGTGCATTTCAGAACCGTTGAATACTGTGAGGAACTTACGCGTCTATGACCCTTCGACCAGCACCTTGAATGTTCGCTGGGACCATGCTGAGGGAAATCCACGGCAGTACAAGCTCTTCTATGCTCCAACCGCAGGGGGTCCTGAGGAACTGGTAATTATCGAAGGGAAAATGCTAGCTTGTTTAAACTGTAGTGGATGCTTTAATACAGATGCCAAAGAGTTAACCACTTCACTGGAGACCTGAAGAATATTTTCATCATATCCTTGAACTCTACAGACCGTAGATCGGTTGGTACCTTTGTGCCCATTGAAGGGTGATTTGGGGCTGGGGGAGTGGGTGTACAGAATCATGCTGGGAATTTCTGAAGGGGAGCAAAGGGAAAGTGCAGTGGGCTGAGAAGTCTTCATAACTTCCTGCAACCGTTCAGAGGCCATACGTCATTCTAGCTCATTGTAGAATCATATGCCGTCATTATAGGCCTTGTTTTTTGTCTGGGAGCACGGGTGGCATTGTGGCTTATATGTTGGGTGGCTTAACCACAAGATCAGCAGGGCGAACCTGCCAGGCTCTCCATGGGACTACAAGGACTGCCAGCCTGGGAAAACCCAAATGGGCAGTGCCACACTGTCTTATAGGGTGGCTGTGAGTCAGAGTTGACTCAATGGCAGTGAAGTTTTGTTTGGTCTCAAGTTGTTAGTGTTTTGAGTATGCTATGATTTTAAACATTATTTCCTTTGTAAGTTTTTCAAATAAACGGTTGTATGTTTTATTGCAATCTCTAGGTACCAGTTACTGGAAATACCAATTATGCGATTCTTAGGAACCTGCAGCCTGATACTCCCTACACAGTGACAGTCGTACCTGTTTACACTGAGGGTGATGGGGGACGCACATCTGATACTGGAAGGACATGTAAGTAAAGGGCAAAAAAGTCTACTTTTTTTGGGGGGGGCATCACTACCCTCTGGTGGGAGTGGGAGGCCCAGCCTTGCTCCTGGAGAGCTGCTGCTGGATTTGAACCGCCAAACCAGTGACCCGCAGTCCCTCACTCAACCGCTATGCCACCGGGGCTCAGCCAAAAGTCTACTTTTTCATGATAAATTTGACTTTTTATTATTAAAAAACATAGGTTCAAATACAGGTATGTACATAGGGGCATATATTTATAAGTGAGGATGGGGAAAGAGACTAATGTGTATACTTATAGGGTTAGTAGTAGGACAAGAGATGGGCACTGAACCTCCACTCAAGTACCCCTCGGTTCAAGAACACTTTGTTCTATTAACTTGGCATTTCAAGATGTCCACCTTTCTGACATGATCACTGAAGACAAATGTGTGCATAAGCAAAGGTGGTGAAGAAAGCTAATGGTGCCTGGCTATCAAAAGATGAGCGTCTTGGGACTTAAAGGCTTGAAAGCAAACAAGCAGCCATCTAGCTCAGAAGCAATAAAGCCCACATGGAAAAAGCACACTAGCTTGTGGAATCAAGAGGTATCAAAGGGATGAGCTATCAGACTTCAAGAACTAAAAAGCATAACATTGCGTGCTCACTTTCCTGATATGATCCCTGAGGACAAATGTGTGCATAAGCAAATGTGGTGAAGAAAGCTGATGGTGTCCGGCTACCAAAAGATATAGCATCTGGGGACTTAAAGGTTTGAGTAAACAAGCGGTCATTTAGCTCAGAAGCAATAAAGCCCACACGGAAGAAGCACACCAGCCTGTGTGATCATGAGGTGGTGAAGGGATCCGGTGTCAGGCATCAATGAGCTAAAATTATATTATTATTAATGAGGGGCAGTACAGATTGGGGACCCAAAGCCCATCAATAGGTGAGGTGACATCCTTTCGCAGAGGGGTTACAAGGAGGAGATGAGTCAGTTAAGATACAGGGTAGGAGCTATGAAATATGCAACCTTCCTCTAGTTCCCATGCTGCCTCCCACCCACTATCATGAC